>JAGDQP010037658.1:0-18522 GCA_022664845.1 Lepisma saccharinum
TGAGAGGCTGTTGGTCGTACGAAGTGTTGGTCCAACGACGCATCCCCGATGTCTCTTGTAAGGCCTAAAAAAAGACTAGGGCCTAAAAGAGAGTTGATAGAGAGACACTGATTTCAGATTTACGTTAAGTGGCCTTGACTTATGGACCATTTACAATATAGTAATAATAAAACTTTATTTTATGCTATTATTGCAGTATTTGCACTCATATTGTATTGGACGCTAACTCCTGCATGAAAGTGGCTAGAAAGAAGCAGGCTTCAGATTTGGGTTCTTCGAGATATGTTTGTTTCCTCATCTCCAATCTGGTGCTGCTACAAATTTTTTGTTCTCATTTTATAGCAGATCTCATATGTATAAAGATGGTGCGTTTTGTAGTTAATATCCTAATGGTATACCTGACGCTCATTGGACGATTGGCGTTGGTAATACAACAGTTTATAATGTTTTGGATAACATCAATTAGTTCCTATTTGGTTCGTATTATCGCATGTTATGTTATTCTCATGCGCATTTTCTCCTACTCATGTGCAGAATCTTACCTACCCGAGTAGGAGAGTTTGCGCAAATTAAGGGGTTTAAAAATTTTTATCATTCAGCATATGCTAACTTATATGAAACATTATTAGTGTGTAATTATGACTAAAATACTACAGAATATATTGTGTAATTTTTGAGACTTTTGTGTATAAAAAGATTTTTCTTGGATTGTGTGCAAGTTCCCCTGGCTTTACGATATATGTAAGGCGTCAAAAACCGTCCAAAATGTCCAACACCGATTCCTAATGTTAAACTAAATGATACCAACATCCCATTCAAACAAGAAGTAAGATATCTTGGAGTGCTCCTCGATCACTTGTTAACCTTTATTAACACACAACTCGGAAAGAAAAGATTCGCGCAATTGAAGAGTCTCCTTGTGACACAGAGCAAGGTCCTTTATAAAATGCTTATAAGGCCAATAATCATCTATGCCTCGCTAGCTTGGGCATTCGCCGCGAACACCAATATGAAGAAAATAAAGATCTTCCAAAACCGAGTACTTAAATTAATTACTAAATGCCCGCGGTGCACCTGGATGACAGATCTACATCACAGACTCAACATAGAAACAATTCTTAGTCATATGAAAAATCTAACAGTGACTTTCAACGAAAACGTGAACATGGCAGGAAACGAACTCGTCACTGGGCTAGGCACGTATCCGGTTCACAATCATTATAAACACAGACGTCCTCTTCATGCATTGTACCCTAATCCACCTAAATAATGACAAAAGAAAGTAAGTAGATAACTCGCAATTAATTCATTTATTAATACCTGGTGATCGAACATCAAATAAATATTTAATTACAAAATCGTCTATTAACAAAACATATCACAATTCTAAATAATCTCATTACAATAATAATAATAATAACAACAAATCACTATTCAAAATAGTCATCCGACTTAGCTGATTGCATTAACATTCCCACTGAGACATAAATAAAGCAATATATTTTTATAAGTAAATAAAAATAAAAATGTATGTGAGCATTGGAACTTATATGAGTAAGAATGATTATCTGAATGAACGAACGGTATAAAAAGAATTTTTGGCGGGAATTGACGAACAGTGGGAATCACAAGCAGCAACAGTGCACTAATCAAATAGCCCTTCAAGTTTCTTTCCAGAAGAAGTCACAGATAACCTTGTAGACCTACATGCGTGAGCGATGTTTGAATATGTATGTGTTATGCATAATACAAACATTGCTTATAGGATGCGCAAAAGAGACTAGAGTCAATACAGACTTTTAGCTGGGTTTCTCCACCCTTCTTGGATGTGTGGTTTATCAGGTAAACTGTAGTTTGAAATATCGGGATTTTTACAGAATATACAGTATTGCATATTCTGTTTTTGGCCCTCTTCTAGCGTTTCTCTATCTTCTTGTTTCGCATCCTTTCTTTCGTATACATATTCCGATCCTCGGTAAATATCTCCAAAAGATAGAATTCGTAGCATCCACACCCGCGACAGATGCTTTAGTTGCATGCATGCATGCGGAGATCGCTAGTAGAAGTTGAAGAGCGGTCACTCCTCAGGACGGGACTTTCCGGGGGCTCTGACAGTCAAAACTTTCTTTTTCTAGTCGATAGGGCATGGTTCAAAACACTGCCCAAATATGGTGAAATTATTTTTTCAGAAAACGCCTACATGTCAGGCAATATCCCGTCGATTGGGTTGCATAGGTTCTAGTGTTCATGCTATCTTAAAACAAGTTTAAAATACGTTAAAGGTGATGAAATGCTCATACATTTGATAGAAGTTATATATAGAACATGCTAACACACACAGGGTCTTTAGTTTTAAAAAGAACATAGAATTCTTTCATACTGAAGAATTCACAATGTTCCTCAATCAAAATATTTATATGTAGCGGAGCGTCTTCACCCTCGGCATCAATACACATTAGCTGGTTAAACACAAGCGTGAGGAATGTTCCATATGCATAGGGAATGGTTGTGGTAGTGCTCTTGGGAGACAACTGCTATATCCAGGTTCAGCTTCATGAAGCGATCACTTTTCTCTGTGTATTTTCAGCATGTAAGCAAATGGGGTGAGAAGCATGGGGTGGTCTAAATCAAGACTTTGTGGAGATTTTGAGTTATCAAGGAAAACTTTAGCATTCCTACTATTAAATGCACATATCTGAATATTTTATTTTTGTATTCTATAAATTATAGAGTAAATAAACTTCATACGTCATTTCTGTACACAATTTTATATTTTGACAAAGTACGGTCTAGAATTTGGTTATGTCTGTAATCATGACAACTGGCTTAGACTAATATCTGGATTTTTTTTGTGTTAAGATTATTAACGTCTTATTTAATCGTCACCATAGACAAGCATTTAAAAAGGAACTTAAATGTACAAGGTGAGCCAAAAGTTACTGTGCAACTGACGTACTGTGATAATAAAGAAAACAAGTCATACAGCGCATTTACACTGCATCTACATGCAATATTGTGAATAGAAGAACGTTTATTAGTTCTGGGGCGTGTTTACACATAGAAAGAGACAATTTCATAACATTTATTGTACTAATTACGTTGAAGTGTTGTATTGTCTTGTCAGTTGGCTCACCCTATCGTATAGTTCGTCAATGACCCATTGTGCCACATAGAGACCTCACATATTCTCGACCGGACATTTTTCTAGTTTAACAGTGGAATACTCTATCTAAAACTAGAAATGAAGAATAGCTTTAAAGGTAAAATGCGCAATGTTTTGATAGAATTTAATACTGATTTTTTCTGAACTTATACAATTTTGTACTGATTAGGTGATAGTTCTTCGCCAAAAAAATTCATCTGCACCCTACATGAGTTACAAAATACGTTACGACCTTTCAGCTACTTTTTCACCTCGCAAACTCCTATTTAATACGCAATGTTTTAAGAGATTTATTTTGTTATACTTTGTTATATCCATTACCATTCAATTATCTCATTTATTGTTTATTAGTAATAAATTCAGAGCTGTATTCCTTGAAACAGTAGCATTTGAGCTTCGTTCAAGAAGTACAGTGCATTAAACTTTTTTAAATACCATGATGCCATCTACTGGTGAAGTTTAGTATTCATAACGCTATACTTTAAACTGATAGATCTGAATATAGTTGAATAGCAGGAATAATTCAGTATTAAAAGTTTGCTTGTAAATATCATCATAATTTTAATTTTGTTTCTCAAAGTGAACGTTATTTTTTTACGTACTTTAATGAAGAGTAAATAACAAAATACTTTATCTTATATTTCTCCTGTTTGCGTTAGTTCTCTAGAAGCAGGTAGATATTGGAATTGAGATATATTCGGAGGGAGATTCATCCCCTTCAGTAACATAATACGTTTCGCTTCACTCGTTCCAAATCATGGTTGGATGCAACTTAAACACTGGCATCTAGTGAGCCTTTCAGGAAGCTGGCAGTTTGTTGACGTTGGATTAAGGCTTAAGTCGCATCCTTGTTAAACTATCCCTCCAGCAATGTGTTGTGATCTCAACTTCCTCTGATATACCTCATACCTCTTGCTGTATACAAAGAGACGTATATATATATATATATATATATATATATATATATATATACACACACCTATATATATTTACATGCAACATACCCTCACACTCCTATCAAATCAGTCACAGAGCATTGAACAGATGAGAACACAGTGTGCAGTAGTTGTAACATCAATGCCAAAGTCCGGAAAATTCAGTTGGATATCAAACTAAATTTTCTCTTGTCATGGGATGGCGTTGATATTTCTCGATGTGACAAGACTGGGTTTAAGGATTGGTTTTATTTTGATCTTCCTGTGATAATTAAAAATTAAAGAGGATTTTATTTATAATAACAAACGTAGAAGCAAGAGAAAGTTTTAACGAACTCTACTATACAAAAAATTTAGCAAATGGGAATATTAACAAAATGAAACACTAAACTTTCTACATTTAACTTTTTTGATATTGATTACCATATAATAAACTAGTTTCAGTAATTGGAATTTCTAGCATAGACTTATCAAAGTTTAATTTGTAAATAACTGCAAATGTTCATATTCATGATGTATTTTGTATACAAATCCAATTATTTCTACGTTGCCATTAACATTACAACAAGTTTCATCCAAGCCCTTGCATAGAACATTGACAAGATAGATATATTAGTGTCCTTTTGTTTTGGAAAAGTATATTTTTGTTTTAATAAGTTTGAATTTGAGTTTTATTTATAGTCTTTAGACATCTAAGACTTAGGCCAGGATAGGGGAGGAGAAAGGAAGTGGGAAGGGCCTAAATTGAAGGTATCATCCCGGTATTTGCCTGGTGTAACTGACATCGTCAGATTTTTTTATGTTAAATTACAATTCTCATTATGAAAGTACTGTACGACCAATCTGTCGAATAAAACACAATTCAGAATGAACGAATATATTGGAACACTTAAATTTGGTTATTTACAACAGTCAGTCCTTTCAGATTAAAGAGAAACATACAATACTGTTCGAAGAAATGCGAATTCTATGTCCCGCACATAGAATACACAACAGAGTGGTTCTAGAATATCTGGAAATTGAATTATATGATAATATATTGAATAGAAAATATTGGTTTACACTTAGTGATAGGCGGAAAGTACTTTTAATAGATATATCCACATCAGACAGATAATAATAATAATTTTTACAATACAGCAAAGAATTTTCAACAGATTAGACTATATTATCACACCAGTATAATTTATTCAATAATATTATAGCGTTTAATTTATAATGAGAACTGCAATATAAAAAAAAATCCCCGGACAATTTTAGCAAGAAGGCTAACAAAACAGTCGTCAAGTTCGAATTAAATAAAAAAACAGTACGGAACAAGTATCTAAAGAGAGTTGTTATTAATAAAAGAAATGTTTTGTGTACTTGTTTTAGCTTTAGACTATGCCACATTTGAAAGCAAAAACTGCGGTTCATAGTGATTTGTTTTTGAAATTCAAATTCACTATTTAGCAGTTGTGATATTTGCAGTTTTTAAGCACTGTTACCAGATCATCTTTTTTCAGCGGAGAACAATCAAGTTAAAAACTGAGGACTAAAGATTTTTGTTGCCAGCGGAGGACACCTAAGCTAAGAATCTTAGATAACTGCGGAGACATTTCATTTACGAATCAATAAAGAAAACCGCTGTCGAACAGGAACATTCCTTGATTTCAAATTTCACTTTTACGGGACAAGTTACGTATAATTTTATATTTCTATTGCATTATATGAGACTTTTAAGTGTCAAAAAATATTCATGAAAATATAAAATGTGATATTGAATCACAAAATAAAAAATTAAACAGAATTTCCATTAAATGAAAAACGCACGAACTTTTTGAATTGACCACTACAGAACGGATAACATTTTAAGATATTTAGAAACGGAGAGAGAACAGAGTGACAGGATTAAAAAAGAGAACTTGTCATCCGAAAGGAGGACGCCTAATGACCCTGCTTGAAGCTTATGGACGGCGCCAGAATAAAAATGAAGGAGAGTCTACAGAATTTCTTTTCAAAATCAGGTGGAAGGCTGATAAAGTTTTAATATATCTAGTGTGACAACAGACTGAAAATTTCTTTTGTTAAATCATTATCGTATTTAACATGCAATCAAAAGCCCTACATGTTATAAGTTATTACTTTTAGTAGGATATTGCGTAATAGAAATTTGAAAAAGCTGTTATTTTGTTTTATTTCAAAAGATACATAAGTAATATTTTATGAAAGCTATTACCACTTTCTTGCAAATCTGTTACATCTAATCTACAATCAATACCAGGCCAGATAACTATGTACTTAAAAAGGTATGACACTTTCTATAACATCATCTGTACTGGAGATCAAAAATGTGGATTTAGAAGAAATAGATCCACGTTGGACCAGATTTTTGCCTTGAGACGATTTTTAGAGAAGAAATAGGAATACAATGGGACGGTTCATCAGCTATTCATTGATTTTAAGAAAGCATATGATTCTATCAAAAGAGAAAAGTTATACAGTATCCTGATACGATTTGGAATTCCGAAAAAATTGGTTCAGCTATTGAAGATGTGTCTCAACGACCCCATAAGCAGAGTACGGGTATGTAATAATATGTCAGATAGTTTCAGCATTTCCAACGGATTGAAACAAGGTGATGCCTTGTCACCACTACTATTTAAATTCTCATTAGAATATGCGATTTTAAAAATTAAAGGGGACAAAAAGGGACTATCATTAAATGGTTTGAATCAACTGTTTGTATACGCGGATGATGTATATTTAATAGGGGACGATGTAGATGCAGTACAAAACAACACCGATGTTTTAGTAGAAGCGTGCGATGAGATAGGTCTACAGGTAAACATAGATCAAACAAAATACATGATAACAAGCCGAAACACAGGGAATGAAGGAAATAAAAACATAAGAATTAGGGATGAGGTCATAGAGAAAGTAAACAAATTTAAATACTTGGGAGCATACGTAACAAGCAAACATGAGGTCACGGAAGAAATAAAAGGTCGCTTAGTATCGGGGAACGCATGTTTCTATTCAGTCCAAAAACTTTTAACATCGCGATTAATATAAGGAAAATTGAACTTAGAAATATACAGAACTGTTATTCTACCGGTAATACTTTACGGTTTCGAAAGTTGAAGTACGACTCTAGCAGATGTGTGTTTGAAAATAAGGTTTTGAGAAAGATATACGGCCGAAACGGGACGAGATGACTGGAGAGTGGAGGAGGCTGCATAATGAAGAACTCCACGGACTGTACGATTCACGAGACGTTGTAAAAATTATGAAATCGCGACGACTAAGGTGGTCAGGCCATGTAGATCGCATGGGGAAGAAACGAAGATTATATTCTATCCTGGTTGGAAGGCCGGATGGAAGGAGACCATTGGGAAAACCGAGACGTCGTTGGGAGGACAATATTAAAAGAGATCTTCGAGAAGTAGGTGTTGGTGATGAAAATTGGCTTGATATTGCCCAGGATAGAATCCAATGGCGAACGTTTGTTACTACGGCGATGAACTTGCGAGTTCCATAAGCCATAGAGTTAGTTAATATCTGTACTGAAATGACACATTTTATTAAAACCTTTGTGTGCGGTTAATCATTAAAATTGGATTGACTAATAGTTCTTGGCTAATACGGTTTTCTAAGGTACAAAAATCAACACAAGACTATGTATACTACTATGGTGCCTCCCTATAATAAATAAAGTCTTAATTGTTCTCAATTTTAAGAAGAGTGGATACTGTATTTTTAATTATGCTGCTAACTCTGGTTTGAAGTAGTTTTGTGTAAAGTAGATAGTGTGCGTTTGCATCTAACTGTTGCTATACAGTAGGCACTCTTTTATCCGACACCGATCGAACCGCTCACGGTTTTAAAATGTACGCAGTATACTTCTTTTTATTTTACACATTGTTTTATTTCATAACGGTAGATGGTTCTTGAGAAAAGTTTTAATTTTGATTCCAGGCTACCAAATTCACAGGTGTACGGACTACCAAGACGTTACATCATTTCATAATTAAGAAAATCTTTAAATTAGATATTCAAATAACTTACTCCAAGCAATAGTCTATATTTTATTGGTAAATCTACATTTTGACTCGAAAATTACTTTGATTGTCACTATTATTTAAGCTTTTGGCCTAGTATTTGGATAAGAACATTTATGTCATGTATGAATTCTTGAAAGGTATAAAATGTGTTCTGTGTTAAAGAGTTTCATTTGTGCAATCAGTTTCAAAATTATAACAGGCACTTCATATTAATGTTTTCAACAAGCAGTCAGTATCTAGATTAATACTTATCATAATAATGGAAACACCTGTAGTTGGCAACACGTCAGATGTATGGGTTGGCAGTGGTTTCGTGGCGATCGCAGCGCCGGACTGCTGGTGGTGGTGTGTTAGGTCGGTCTTCATACTACGTCAGGCGTCGTGGAACAGGAGTATGCAGTGGCTGCAGCAGACGGAGGTAGTGTAAAATGGGAGACCTCTCAGAGTTTCAAAGAGGGTAAATTGTTGGTGCGCGGTTATGTGGAGTGAGTGTGACGGCAGTGGCTAGTGTGTTAGGTGTGTCGCCAGGGACAGTGTCGAAGGTGATGACGGCCTACACAACACACGGGAAAACCACATCGGGGAAGCGGAACAGTGGGCGGAAGAAAAGCATCAGTGACAGGGCACGCCGGGTATTAAAGCGCATTGTCACGCGGAACCGTCGTGCCACTGCGGCGCAAGTTACGGAGGAACTCAATCAGCACCTCCCCCAACCTGTTTCGACAATCACAGTCCGCCGCGAATTACATGACATGAACTTACGGGGTCGTGTTGCACGGGCCAAACCTCTCATCAGGGACCAGAACGCTTTAGCACGCCGCAAATGGTGCCGCGACCATGCAACTTGGACCGTTGACGACTGGAAACGTGTGGTATGGTCGGATGAGTCACCATTCACCCTATTCCAAACCACGGGCCGTGTTTATGTGTGGAGAACGCCCAAAGAAGCGTATGATCTGCAGTGTCTCCGCCCAACTGTGAAACATGGCGGCGGCACGGTGATGCTGTGGGCCGCAATATCATGGTTTTCATTGGGTCCTGTGGTCACACTTCGCGGACGCATCACTGCCAACGATTATGTCGCAATTTTAGGAGACCACTTGCATCCTATGGTCCGGATGTTGTTCCCGCACAATGACGCCATATTCCAGGATGATAATGCACCCATTCACACAGCTGGAGTTGTTGCAGCGTGGTTTGAGGAACATTGGGAGGAAGTTCAACACCTCCCCTGGCCCGCCCAATCCCCAGATCTCAACATAATTGAACATCTGTGGTCCATCTTGGAAACACGACTCCGGCGACGATTTCCACCTCCATCCTCTCTCACAGAACTGGCCGATGCCCTGCACGAGGAATGGTGTAATATTCCACTTGCTACCATTCACGACCTCTATGCCTCCATCCCACGTCGCACCAAGGCTGTTCTGAAGGCGAAAGGTGGCCCGACACCATATTAATCTGGTAAGTTGCACTTTCGTTCAGGTGTTTCCATTATTCTGATAAGCATCTGTACATTTCACTTCTCTGTAAGTAATTAGCAACTACTTTTAAGTTTTGTAGGAGAATGCAAGAACAGCAAAGACAAAATCCGAAATTAAAATTTATTGGCTCGCAAATAGTTTTAGGTTCACTCGTTTTTTCAAAATAATTTTCAAAACAGAATGCAATGCATTTAACTGAAAACGTAGATTTAACAACGTTATTATAAGACAATTAGACAGACTAATCTGACATCACAAACACGTTTCAGTTAAAATGTTTTAGCAAGGTGTTCATTTCTTCTAGGTTCAAAACCAGTGTAAACAATGTAGCGTGATTTGAAAAAGCTGTTTTGAATTTTAATGTAGTGAGAGGAAGACCGGGGCGTCGTAGCTCAGTTGCTAGAGCGTTTGAATGGCAATCAAAAGCATGGGCGGACTTAGGAGAGAGCCCCTGGAGGAAGAGGGGGAAAATACTTTAAAAACTATCGTTTAAATGAAACATTTAACATTATTCTGATATGACGGGGGGGGGGACAATGCCCCCATGCTTCCCATAAATCCTCCCAGGATCTTCCGATCCTAGGAACGACCCCAGCTGCCGCCTATCCTGACTGAGGTATTTTCAGGGATTTTCTACAGTCATAACAGGCAAATATTGGGATGGTACCTTTAAAATTAGACCCTGGCAGACTACCTTGCAAGTTCTACCTTATCCTGGCCTGAGTCTGAAATGCATAAAGGCAATTCAATCCAGTAGTGAGAATAATAATTGAACTTCTACTACAACACGGAACACAAGCACACACTATATAACCAAATTAAGGTGTGGAGATAGCAGTAACGTACGTAAATTGATTTAGGAAGCAATGTCATTTTGCAAGTAATGAAGTTGAGCACACTGGCTAATACACATGTCGTGCACAATAAATGAAATTTTATTTTATTTCTATACAAATATACGTTAGATTTAGCTAAATTGTACAGCTCATCGCAGTTAGAAAGTTTACCTGTTGGTTCCACTAAACTTACTGTAAGCTGACAAGATTTTACTCATAATTGCCTCATTATTCTACGTTTGACAACTATTAATATATGTTAATAGAAAGCTGATAGGAGGAGGGATTGTGCAGTGCACACTGCAGAGAATGGAACCATTTTTCCAAATTTCTGATTTCGAAACTATTTTAGGGGATGTGTTTTCAGTGGACATAACTTTTACCTGGAAAGAAAATTTTTAAAGCACAAACATTACCACATTATAACGTAATAGTGTACACAAGAAATTTTGTAAATATTTAGAAAAGTCTTTTTTTGTCATATTAAATCAAGATTTTTGTACGGAGTTGGTGTTATGAATTAGATAGCAAAACTTAAAATGTAAGTGTGCATTTTACTTTTATAGCTAAAGCTGTAATATACTGCCGCGCGTGGTTATAAGATCTGTTTGTTTTGAAGTACCAAAACATTAAATATCAATAAACAGATAGATGATCTAGACATGATATTTATTATATCTTAAAGTTATCAACGACCAATGGGCCCTTCCTACCCTAGGCACCGTTCTGTATACTTAATAACACCTGATCCCGACATAGTTGAAACTTATTCCGTATATGCCTTTTGCATCCTAGTTCCCACATAATCACATTACATAAATCACCGGTACACATATGCACTGGTATATATCTCGGTTAATATCTTTGGGCTTTTCATTTACCATGTTCATCATAAAACATATTTCCACGATTCTACATTTTTAACAAGCACGTAACCAACGTAGATGTATGCGAAAGGGAAAGTAAGGAAAAGTAACGAAAATAAAAATATTCGTTTTTATCTGCACAAGTCTAAACTTGACTTTTGTTTGAAATGCTGCTATTACTTCCGCTATATTCAAAAGTCTAGAGGTTCATTAATTGTTACCTTAACAATGATTTTCTGTACAATGGATGTTATATGCAAATAGAATAGTTTCACAGGGATGCTACCTTGTCCGCCCCAAAAATTAATGTTATTTAATCAAAAAAGATGATTTTTAAAAGAGACTTTAATTTATTCACTGACTTTATGCACGATTAGAGAAACTATTTCATATTTCCGTAACATCCGTCGAGAAAGAAAGTTTGAAGTCAAACAAAACGAGCAAATAATGTGTTCGTCTGACATGTAAAATCGGTTACTTGAGGATTAGTTTTTAATGTGTTGTATTCTAATTCAAAACTTCAAATCTATAACAGTCCTTGATTTGAAGTTACTGGAAGAATTGTGTTAAATCTTCACAAAGCTGAAAATATTTTTTTTAAATGAATCATAACTGGGGATATTTAGGAATATTGTATATGTATGCTGATGATTTAACATTATTATATACAGCAACCTCAATTGACGAACTATATAGTATATGGATAGATTATGACGTAAACCTCTTGAAAATCTGGCTTGATGGAAATGAAATGGTATTAAATGCTAATCAAACAAAATACATAATATTTCATAGACCTAGGACTGAAAACAAAAACAGAAGACAAAGTATTAATATTTAATATTAATACATAGTCACTTTGATTATCTTTCCATCTTATGGTTTAATACCACGCAAAATAATAAAGTACTAATTCAAAGGTTACACAAAGAATTAAGGTATTGTATAGTTTACCATACTACTATTCAATGTCCAAATTATTTATAGATACGAAAATGCTAACGATAGATTATGATATACAATACAGGAAAGGTAAATATGTTTTCAAGTTATATACTAAAAGTATTTATTCAAATATCCACTTTATGAAAAACTCAGATTTTTTACAATCATAACACAAGAACGAAAAATAAGTTACACTACGTAAATGTTAATACCAAAAATTACGGTGCGAATAGTGTTAGAAAGCAGTTACTTGAAACGTACAATGAATACGTTTTGGATGGTGAAACTATCAAACTACATTGGTCGAAAACAATGACACAAGTTTTGCTGTGGACCTGAGAGTGGTCCAATTTGTATACAACATTACAATCTTCACATAAGTACCGGTATTGTCCACCAGTTTTCGAAAGTAATTCGAAATAGCGTCAACTGACTTATGCAGGAAATTGGGTGGTGCATAAGTGAGCAAATATCTCCTTCGATCTTCCAGCTGATTCAATGCATGTGGTTTACAGGATAAACTTACAATATCCCCAAAACATTTCTGTCTGAAACACTAACAAGAAAGAAGTTAGCGCAATGCAATGATCTGAAAGTCTAAGTGTCACCAGGTAAAGAAAATAAAACATGAAATTTAGTTTATTAAACTTAAATCTGAAGTAAGTTTCTTTCTACAAAATATAATTGAAAGTCGCTGGCTTGAAACCATGAAATGAAAAAAGATAACCCTTTGCGAAGAACCTTTTACGGTTTTAGCCTTACCAGATAAAAAATGTACCTCACAAGATTGAGGTCCTAAACTCAAATTCGTAGTCTCTCTCTCTCTCTCTTTATTTTTTCCCTTTCTCTAGCTGCTTTCATTCATTCTCTATCCTAAAGCTTTGAAATAATAAGATATGTCTACCTGTTTTCGCTGACGTCACAGATAAAAAAATGAGAACATGACCACATGTTTGCGTCCTCGAATAACTAAATTGATAACTTTTTCTAACTATTGTTGATAACATTGGCTCAACCAACCAACAATTACTTTGCTTACCAGGAAACCGTCAATGAGATAATTGTTCGAAACCTACTTTGATCTTTCAGTAGGAGAATCCTATAGATAGGTTATATACAAAATATTAGCTAGACTTTTCTGCTTGAAGGTCCCAATATAGAGGCTGCAATATTGATAAGAAGTATACGAAAAGTGTATTTGTTTCATCATTTAATGAACAGAAGTCACTTCCGCTTTACTTTAATCCTAGAATGAAATATTGGCAAGCTGTAACATTCTCTCCCACGCCGCACTACTACACCACTGGACGTGAACCCATGAAGAAAGCGCAAAGAAAGTGAGCGTGCTTACCTCTTGGCTAACCTTCAGCGAAGATCAGTCACGTATCTAGAAGCTGGTTTCGAGGATCAAGCACCTTCGGGGGGGGGGGCTCTAAGACTATTTGGGTGTGATATTTATGTAAAATCCATTACAATACATCTTAAAGTTTAAACAGAGTCCGGAGCCCTTCGAATCCTCTAAATACGTCCCTGGTGAGGAGTGTAGTAGTGCAGTGCTGAGATGTGGGACGAGATGCTACAATTCGCCAATATTCCGTGAACTTGCAGTTAAAGTGGAAAGCTATTTTTTTTGTATATGAACGTAGATCTTTTTAGCAAAATTTCAGAGTTGGTTTGTATATAATTTCACTGACGGTTGCCTTGTTAGATCGTGAGTTATTTCCCCCTTCTATCGAAAAACAAAACATGTTTTATCGTTTCTTAAAGTATTTCGGTGGAATAGATATGTATCAGATCTTCAACCCTTAACAAATTGTTACACAATGATAAAACAAGAAAGTGAATCAGGACGGAAAGAGTAAATAGCGGGAGAGAGAGAGAGAGTGAGAGAGAGAGAAAGAGAGAGAGAGAGAGAGAGGACGAGACGTATAAAGGGGAGCTGAAGCCCCATTCATTGCAGAGGTTGTGGTGTAAAACATTTTCTACAAAACAATGTCCTTCTCAGTGGTGTCACCTCGGAGAACTTGAACCAGGGTACAACAGAGCGGAACCAGCACCGCCGAGGTTTATTGCCATACCAAATTATCTGAAACAATGGCTGTTTTGTATTTCAGTTGCAGCTAACTTTTTCTCCTTGCTCAAGAGCGTTGTGTGAAGCTAAAAGAGCTTTCCAAAGCAGACATAATGCACATTGTTGTGGATGACCATATATCTGGGTTTCTCTTAAGGCATAGTACGTGTTCCTTTTATTCAGGTAAAAAAAAATAACATGATGTTACCTCTTGTATGCTTGTGTTCACAATGGAAGATAGGAAAACATATTTATGATTTACATATTGAATTCTATAGGAAAGAGTTTTACAAATGTTGGACAAAATAATTTTTTCTGAAGAATATTTTTTTTTTAATTTTAAGTTAATGTACAATCAGATTCCTAGAAGCTGGACACATTTTAAGGTCAAGATGCTTTACAACTTTTCGCGTTGTGCTTGCAACATAATTATTATTTTGGTGCTGCCATTTTTTTTCAAATTTTACTCATAAAAAATCTATCGCCATTTTCTCTAGATCCGAGTATACATTTATGAACGACACAAATATCCACAGCGTACGCTTTTCATAACTCAAAGTTATGCCGTCCCACTGTGAGCACTTTTTCGGAGAAACGATTAGGGGAGGTAGGATAATCAGTGTTTTATATGAGGAAAAATCCCGACATTCGCCTACTGGGACGAAGAAAAACGTTAGAAAATAGGATACTCAATAGCAGTATTCGAACCAGTGTGTCTTCGTAATGCTGATTCGAATACGACTTTAATCGCTGTTGGTGTTTCTGCATTTTTCTGTCTGACTTGCTTAAGCGTTCTAAATTTATCATTAGATGTCTCCCTTGCACATTTTTTTTCTGTTTGTATTTCTTTAAACTACACACTAAAATAATAACTTATGTGATTATGTATGTTTAAAAGAATAATTTTCCTTGCAGCAAATAGAAGACGAATCAGCTTTTGTATGTTGGTCCTTTTTCTCAATATGTACAAACATAGTTGTCACATTTATAATATTAAACACAATGTTTAAGGATTTTTATCATTCACTGCACGTTTTGAAGATATAACAAGTTGATACAGAGGAAAAATACCCTTGGAAGAAATCTCAAGAAAAAGGAAAACATAGCACCAGGTCCCGACAAAGAGGACGTCAAATTTTACTCAGGGTAGAAACTGAAATATATAATGAATCTATAAAAAACTTGGATATATCCTACAGAGATGGAAATCTGCATACACCATATTCATTCTAAAGACAACAAAAGTAAATTTATTTTGGACAATTATCGACTAATCACCCTCACAAACACCACAGCAAAATAAACTGTGAGAAAGTCCTTACAAAGAGACAAAGTTACTCCTTAGAAGAAACAAATGATATGACAAAAAACCAAGCGAAATTAAAAACACAAACTTCAACAATTGACCAACTAATGAGGATGATCACGTGCATCCAGGTCCAGGTTTATTTAAATAAAGGCTTAAATAAAGGTGGCCATTTTTATGGACTTGTCCAATGCCTTTGATACCGTTTGGAACGACGGTCTGATCTACGAATTGTACTCATGAAATCTACCTAAAAACTAATCAGATAGATAATAAACTTTCCCATGAATAGAACAACTAAAATAAAAGTTGCAGATGACTCACTAGATGGCATTACTGTCAAGCATGGAGTTCCTCAAGGGGGTTCCCTGAGTCCGATATTATATTCCATATACTTAAATGACACTCCAACAGCTCAACAAACTCAGTCTTTTTGCGGACAATACGGTTTACTGGACATCTTCAAAACTTTAAAATCCAAGATTCAAAACTTGAGAAAAATTGCTCAAATATTCTCCCGATAGTACAGTATTTGGAAGCTGTATCATTCAAAAACAAAGGAAGCTGGACCCAAAATCAACTGGGTACCCAACTTGCTGGAACCTGTACTGAAAATCAACAAGAACAAAGCATAATTCATTAATTTTACTTCCAATGGATGCGGCACAGTAAATAATCAAAATCAACAACACATACATAAAACCTTCAAAATCCTCTAAATATTTTGGCTTCACTCTCGATCAAAGCTTTAAGTTTAAAGCACACATCCAGGATAGAACAAAAATGAGACTGAGAACATACTACCTATATACATTCAGAACTATATTTCACTCTGATCTTCCATTAATACTACAAATAAAACTTTGTGTATCAATACCGTGGGCGATGGCTTTATATGACCATCAACTCTACAAACTAGAAAACGAGCACGGAACTAATTAGTACGTGGGCCAAGTGCGAAATTTTGACCAATTGGTACCACTCTAGGTGGCAAAATTTTATTATTGTGCATTATTTGTCATTATCTCAGGCGCACAGAATAGCACGATAACCTTTCGTCAGAGGTAACTTAAGGAGTGTAATCGAGGTCAGAAGGTGCCCTTCCTTCCACTTGGGACCCTATTGTAGTCTCCCATAAAAATACCCATAGCTTCTCCTGCAATTGTCACACACTTTTAATTCATATTTCATTTTGTTTGTATTTAAATAGACTTTCTAATGATACTAGTTTCGTGCGGCTATGATGTGTTGAGGTGGGAATAATAGGGACTTTTTGGGAAATTTTGTGTAGCAATTTCCCTTGTAGGTATTTTTCTCGGCTTTCTGCAGGCGTATTACTGCTCAGTTTCAATCTAACACATAAATCACGATAATCATAAGTCATATAATCTATCAAAGAAAGGTTTCACCAATTGTCCTAAATCTCACACAAGTAATGAACTGGTCACCGAGTTTGATGTACAAATACACCACGCTTTAGATCAACACATACGTAATTTGTAATTTTAGGGCTGACGCGTGTCTCGTGCACCTTAAATTGGAGAAAGTGAACCAATTGGAAAAGAATCGGTTAGTGTTTAGAGTCATCAGATTTTCTTTAAAAAAATAAACGCTTGGAAAATTGACAGCTCCAGACCCAAATCTGAAATCAGTTTCTTTCTGTCTCCTTGAAGCAATATCGTGCGTTAGTAACAGACAGACAGAGTGAAGTTTACAGAGACTATAACTTTGAGTGGAACATCCACTAAAAATCGCAATTAGAAGCGACGGATTACATATAGCTCGCTAAAAAGGAGACAGAGGGAATGAATGAGAGAGAAAGACAGAGAAAATGAAGGGAGCTACAGAAAGAGATGAAGGAAGAGAGATTAAATTTTGAGAGAAAGAGAAAAGCAGAAAATGTGATGCTTTATTTTTCTTTCTATACCGCCGGAGAGCAATGCTAACTAGTTCGACTTCAGTAACTCTGATAATGACGTGTCGCTTTGCAAGGCATGAAGATACATCATGTTTCGTAGAGAAACTTCAAAAGACAAGTGAAAGTTAACTTGCGTCACGAAGTTGCCATTTTTCTTTCTGTAGAAATATTAAAAAGTATACGTTATTCATGCAGAAAAAACTAAATACTCATTATCAGCCTCATACGGCTTTTTTTTATGCAAGAAAATAAATATTTAAATATTGTAGTAAATATCGGAACAGTTACACGTTAGCGTAACATGCTTTTAGCGCTGAAAGCATATGGATATGTAGCATCAAGTTCTTTGTTGAGTCATGTGTACAGTATATTTTACAGCACCATTCATTTAAAAGATAACTTAAAAGCTTCACCATTCATGTCTTTTATAAATCTCTATTCATAAATAATTTATGTTAATAAACAATCGGCTCTCTTAATTATACATTTAAATTAATGTTATTAATTAATTTATTATTCAAAATAAAACATAATACATAAAACTACTTTCATCATCCTCTGTATTTTAACTAATTCTGTTTTCCAATTTCCTTCCCCCAAACCAAAGGTTTACCCCTTTAAGTTATATAATAATGTAATGTACTGAATTGTTCCTTTATGAAATAAATCATATTAAATATGGCATTTACTTCAATATGTAGCGTCTTCAGAAAGTATAATAAATATGGTATTTACTTCAATATTTTGTATCTTTACAAAGTATATTAAATGCGGCATTTACTTTAATATTTTGTATATTTAGAAATTATATTAAATGCGGCATTTACTTTAATATTTGTATATTTAGAAATTATGTTAAATGCGGCATTTACTTTAATATTTTGTATATTTAGAAATTATATTAGATGCGGCATTTACTTCAATATTTTGTATATTTAGAAATTATATTAAATGC
>JAGDQP010037659.1:0-18522 GCA_022664845.1 Lepisma saccharinum
TCTCTCTCTCCCTCTCTCTCTCTCTCCCTCTCTCTCTCTCTCTCTGTGTCTTCCTTTCTCTTTCTCTTCCTCTCTCTCTTTCTTCCTGAGCTTAAAGGTGCAACCGTAGTTGATGTTGAGGATTTGCAAAGAGTTAGACATGCGAAAGATAAAGTGTACGGAAAGATTACAATCGGAAATCAATCAATAGAAGTATATTTAAATAAAATATCTGTCTAACGCATGATAAAGTTGTACTTACCAGTCTTAAAAGAATTTCTTATATATAACACGTATTTATTATACTAAGGAGAATATAGTTAATATATCAAAAAGTGTTGTCACTATCGAAACACCTTGTTGTACTTACTTGCTCGTGATTTAAATCAATGTTAAAATATTGTAAAAAATCATGTCGGAGCCAACTTCTTGTAGAATATTTAGCTCCAACAGTCCGATACTCTTCGTCTGGCGATATTCAACATTTCTCGCCATTAAAATTACATAGTGAAGCTCTCTGAAGAACTGTAAAGACATCATTGAATATATGTGATATATCTTCAGCACCATTCTGACGGTAGGGTTTTGCTCATTTTGGATGTTTGCATGTACCAATAGGCTATAAGTTGTACTGATCGCTGGAGAATCTAAATGGTCATATGGTTCACCAAAGGAGACAATTAAATGTCATTGTCTTCGTAAATGCTGTTCTTCCAAGCGTGAAACCATCACTTACGTCAGGAGTCACGATTTCTTCTAATTTCCTAAAACAATAGCCATTTGTGGATATCGGAAAGATATTTGAAAGATATATTAAATATCTTGACCTAAAATATCCCTTTCTATCTGTTCAGATATGCTCTTTAGGCTAAAGTTTTTCTCTTGGTTTAGCCTGTTTGTCTGTCGGCCTCTTTGAGTATCATAATAAGCTTTTAGCCAATACAAGTCAGATTTAAATAAATTATTGTATGATATCTGGGAGGACACAAACATGTCAGTGAAATCTAATTTGCTGCTAGTTAACCGACAGTGTCATTTTTCTACCTCTACAGCTCATATTTTAGCAAGATTTTATCATTACAATGCATACCCACAATACCTTGTCTGTATATAACATTAGGATCTTAGCATATACTGATTTTATCTAATATAAAATGGTTCTAGAGTATTCTTCGAAAGAGAAAGAGAATCGTTCAACTCAAATCAAACTGAAGATGCAACGGAAGTATCACTTTTCTTCATTGGTAAGGGAACTCGACAGTAGTAAACTCAAGTGCTTTTATCGATCAACCTTAACATCAAGTGTATTCGATTAAAAATCGAATTTGAAAAGCAGGTCTTTTCAATGAACTATTTAATTTAAAGTGCGTTTTAGAAACTTACTTTCGACGCTATACTTTGCCTCAAGTGTATATGGATATATACCAGAGTGTTATATAGAGTATTCCGCTTTAAACCATAATTCTTCCGTAAACTGATACAATGCATCGCTCACAGATTGCGTTTTATCGTCACCTTTTCTGTTTCTCTTAACTGAAAACCCATGTTGCCTAAAGAGTCTTTCAGCTGTTCACGGTTCTAGTCTAATTTATCTAGATCTTTCGTAAACAGAGCGGAGAGTATTGTGCCTCTACCTTAAACCAAATCATTAATAACCCTTCCACGAGGCTTTTCGTCTTCCTCTTTCGAATACTCTATTCTGGAGGCCAGTTTTCGGTTATAAATTTTCACCCCCTACTCTTCTCTTAAAACTACTGCAAGCTGGTGCATATCGATTTCCACTATGAGAATAGAATAGATATGGGAAAGGGAACATTTTAGGGGTTATGGGGTGAATCTAGGGAAAAGAATGCAAGCCAATACACACATACATTATTTACTGCTATGAATTTTTGTTATAATCTTGCTAAAAGAACGTCTAAAACACATACTCATATACATATACCGGCTCTCATACACTTACTGCATGCATGTAAAGCAGCTGGTAAATTGTAACGAAGTCCAAATGACTTCCTCTGCTGTTCTATATTATAAAGTATGGCTACCGTTCTGTTGTCCTCTCTATTTACCTCTCCCTTTAAGGCTTTGTTCATAAAGCACTTTGGTCTGCAAACCATTATTCCAAGTCTTATTTTGTTTTTGTATGGGTTTTAGCTTTTCGGGAAAAGGGATTTATTTGCTGAAATTAATTTGGTAAATTGAATGTATAGAAGCTATGAAATTGCATTTTAAGATAAAATATGATATATTTTCTTGTATATATTCCTTGTATTATAATCCGGAAATGAACATTGTTCCCTCTACTTTTCCTGCATTTCTCTTTATAACTGAATTACAAGTAGTTGTTGTGCATATGTTTAAAGCTAAAGAAAACAGAAGGTAGATTCGCAGAACTATGGCAATAAGGATGCAAAATCGAGGTGGAAGAAGATTTCTTTCACAGATACTGTTGAAATATATGTTGTCCCAGAGGTGAGCGCTCTACCAACTGAGCCACCGTGGCCCCGTATTGACTCTATAGGGAAGAGAAAATACTAATGACTTTTGCATATGTTTACCAAATTAAACGGGACACATACATTTGACAGGCAGACCTACTGGACACTTCCGTATTCCACTTCCCAGATAGCAGGGAAAACTTGCAACAAACTTGTAGCAGACTTGCAGTTCAAGTAAAATAAACTTGCAGAAGATTTGTATTCCAAGTCTGCTAGTTTGATGCAAGTTTAGTGCAAACCTCCAAGTTTCCAAAATTCTAACTTGCAGCAAAGCTGCTGGTAAGTTTGCATAGCAAGCCATCTGCAAGCTTTTCTCTCGCGCTGCAAGTATGTGTGAGTTTGCATTACGTCTGCTGCAAGTGTTTTACTTACACTGCGAACCTGCTGCAAGTGTGTGTAAGTTTGCATAGCACGCTTTCTGCAAGGGTCTCACTTGCCTGGCATGTCTTCAGTAGACAGTGGCGACGTACATACAAGCTTAGGCTACATATAGCGACGTACATTATTGACAGACGTACATACAAGCTTAAGCTACATACAGCGTTACATATACATACTTTCAGCAGTTATTCATATCAAATGACATTTTATAAGTAGAGAAATAGTAGGTAATGATCTTGTAATTTAAGAAGGAATCCTTGAATGTCAGGTGTTATCAATTTTAAGCGTAATCACTCTGAGTGGAAATAATCTCAAACAGAGCCTGTTGTAAAAAAAATATCGGACAGACAACGGCATAAAACGAATGTGTATTCTTAAACCATTAATAACAACTAAAATTAATTATGTTGTAGAACATTAATTCTTTTATATATAGTGCTATGAATGTAATTTGAAGTTGGAGTGTTGAATAATATTTGACTGAAAATTCGAATTTGCAGAAATTTGATTATTATTCGAATATTAGAAATGGCGGAACTCATCGAATATTATTCGAATATTCACAGCTCTAGTTTTGGTAATTTTGTTGTTATTTATTATTGCTTTCCAACTTCGTGAGGACTGATCTAACTTGCACATGCTATCAACCTTGCCGCATAATGGTGAGGACGAGGACCAATGGCAATCTAATGGGGATGACGGCAAAGTTACAATGTGAGGATGAACATGTGTGAAGCGGAAGATAGTGTAAGGGACAAGGCGACGTTTAAACCGAGGGTGAGGGTAAAATTCAAGGTTGAGGATGAGTGTTAATGAATCAAGCTTATATCGAACTTCAAGAGTGAGTGTAAGGGCGAAGCAAAATAGTGAGGCAAGAGTTAAAGTAAGTGAGGTTAATGCTAAATATATGAAGTGTAAAGCTCGGTTGATACCTGGGAATGAGTCTGACTAACAAATTGCAACATGAGGTTCAATGAGCCAGAAGCCTAAGTTCAAAGGTGAGGGTGAAGCAAAGATGCCCTAACAGTACATCAAATTGCAGATATATTTCATGAATATTGCAATGTTCTGTTTATGTTTTAGGAAATCGAGTTTCAGAGCAGATATGCAGGTTACGTAAATGTAAGTTTGACAACATACTTCAGGTTTCAAATAGGTGTCAAAGAGAAATTGCTTTTGCAACGTTCCCATCAACTCTTGCGTCTGTGGTACAGATCACAAAGGTCAAACTATTTGATGAATAGTCGTAGCTTACACGCAAATATTCAGATGTAAAAAAAATCACATCATTACGAAACTTTGTATATTCATCTAGTAAACCCCCTACGAATTCTTTCTCTTCAACCCTCCATCCAATAGAAAGGGAGTAAATGGTAACTAATGAGTGAGGTCTCACGTGCGGATCGTAATAGAATAATTACTGACATAGTTCTTCCGCAGAGCCGTTTTGGCGTAACCGGAAACGCGTTAAACTCACCATGTAAAAAGTCCGTAGTTCAAACCCTGGTCATCATGGAAGATTTTTTGTACTTTTTGTAGCACATATGCAAATGAAACGTTTTTAAAAAAATTTCTTGACATGTAAGTTGAATGAGTAAAAATACTGAATTGTTAGTAGAGATATAGCTACAATATAATGAACACAATGGATTAAGTCCGGCTATTGATGTACTAGTTTATCTACTTTTGATCAGTAGTGTTTGATTTGGTCGCACATTACAATCGTAATATCATTGCTATATCACACTAACATCAGAATGTAAAGACAGAGGTGGATATTCACAATCACTGAAACATTGCAGAAGGAATTTGAAATGTTGATGTAGTGTTATAAATGTTTCAGTTATGTGAAATGTTTCTGAGACTAACGTGTGTTGTTAGGAGCTGAACATCACGAGGTCAAATCTCGACCTCATATAACCTAGACCTCAAGGTGTCACGTAGAGCTTATAATGTCCAGGTTGAAGTTCTATCCTAAGGTTTATGATGACAAAGGTCCAATGAGTTTGACGTTGATGTTAAGTAAGGTTAAGGTTGATGATGAGTGAAGTTGAGGTCGAGTGAGGATGAGTAAAGTTAAGGTTAAGAGAAGTCGAATAAGGTTTAGGTTGAGAGAGGTTCAGTCGAGCGGAGATGACGTTGAGTGAGCTTGAGAATGAAAAAAATAGGCTGAATTGAAGCTCAGGTCCATTGAGTTTGAGGTTTATGAGGTTGAGGTCGATGGGGGTTGGGGCTAAGTGAGATTGCTGACATCGAAGTTGAGTGAGATCACGGTTGAAATTCCATCGTGAGTTTGAAGTGGAGATCCAGTAATGGTGAGGATGATTGAGGTTTAGGTTGAGTACAGACGAGCTTGAAGGTCCATCGTAAGTTTGAGGATGACTGAGATCAAGATATATTACAGTTGAGCTTGAGTGAGCTTGAAGTCCCAACGCTAGGTGGATGTTGAATCTAGCGAAGTTGGGGTTGAATGAGGATGAGGTCGAGATTGAATTGATATTTCTGGTGAGGTCGAAATTTGAGAGTGCCGACGAATGAGAGTGAGGGAAAAGCGTAGAAATAAGATTGAGGGTTAAGTGAGGATGAGAGCAAAGCGGATATGAGCTTGAGGTCAAAGTCGAAGACAAGAAGCTAATGACGAGAGTGAAGTTCAAATGCGACGAACTGAGGAACCAGTAGGAGAATAAGGGATAGTTTGAGTTAACGAAAACCTATGATTTATAGTAGTACTATTACAATATTGAAGGGTTGAGTGCAACAAGGGCACATCTCCGAAGTTCTAACCTATAGAAAATCGATGTTGACAATATAGGAACCATAGAAATGATATTGAATCACCTTGAATAAAATAAGTCATATCCCATAATAAATATTGTTAACTCTAGTAAAAAATTATATATTATAGTTTGCAACTATAATGAAAATGAAATACTGGAAAAATTAGTAAAATAAAATTCCATCCGTATGCCCTTCTTGAAGAGAACACCAGTAAACCTAAACTATGTAAGAGAAAAAGGAGAGCAATAATTTTTACATTATTCCATTCTTTTCTCTAGTACACAATGGTTCGCGGTGTCCTCAAATCTTGCAACGTTAATTTAACTCATTACCCGACGTCATACAATAATGAAATTTTGCACAGCGATGTAAGTCGGGTGACAATACAATATTTTTATGTTACTTTCATATATTTATATATATGTATATATTTTTAAAGCGTTAATATTTTTTAATATTATTTTCTTATCCTCGAAAACATTAAAGAAACGTTTTAAAATCATTCCTTTCTTAAACAATTCGTAACGAAAACTAAAAAAAAAACTTTATGCATGACTAAACAGAAAAGCATGTGGCGTGTAAATTCAACAATTAATAAAGCGAGTGTATATAACAGCAAGCCATGCTTTTCTTTTTAGTCATGCATAAATCAAATTATTTTTCACTTTTTAGTAAGAATTGTTAAAGAAAAGTATGTCTTTAAAAATATGTTATTATTTCTTTCTTCTTAAAGCGTGATGGCAAAATGAAGTATAATCTCCTAGAACTACGTATATTTGACCTTATAGAAACTTCTATTCCTTTAAGTATACGCACTACAAAAATAAATAATGACTACAGTAATGATTTAATAATACTATTTTTAGTGTTGTAAATTTAGATACACACAATCTGAGCAAAATATATGAATGAATGGATTGTTATTAAGTTCATAAATTAGCTGGTAAGCTTCCAAGGTCTATACGTAAACTTTTTATGAAAAAGTGGTTCTGAACCACTCCGTTCAATGAACTCAGCGGGAATTTAAGCCGTGACCACGCGTATAAAAATCTAGCACGCTATCCTCCAGCCACCCTAAGGTAAAACTCTGGAATGTCACCATTTTCACATTACAGCGTTAGCTTTCCATTGTGGAGTACCTTGGGTTCGTAATCAGCGGCCGACCATCTTGACTTCGGGTTACAAAAGTTTATCTGTAATTGCACAAGGTAAATGTTGTGATGATACCTTCGACTTAGGTCCTGGCTGACTCCTTCCTGTATCCTTTCCGTTACTTTATTTCGTCCTGAGTCATAGATACCCAAATGCAATAAATAAATTCAAATTTAAATTGTCATCATTTTTATGATCATAAACACCACTTGAAATTAAAATACTTTTTTCTTGTTACATCAGTTCTTTACTGATATAAACTTCTTTCTTCGAACGAATGTTATCATTTCTTGAAATATATTGTTTACCGATATCTGATTCTCTGACTCCCGGCTTCAGCTACATTTCATGTTCACACTCTTTTATTCAGATGCTCCTTTAAACCTTTTGCTTTATCTTCAACAACGCCCTCAATGTCTTCAAAAACTCAAGATCTCGAAAACCACTCATAGGGCTGAAAGTTACTGTGCCAAAAAATACTGACTTAGGGGCAGTTCTCAATCAACCGCTAAACTTGTAGTCAGCGCTAAGTTGAGGCCAAGTCTGATTTTGGCCAATGAAAGTACGCAAAATGAGAGTTGGCCTAAAGTTAGCGCTGACTAGAAGTTTAGCGGTCGATTCTAGAACTGACCCTTAGTGAAAAGCAGCTGTATAATAACTTTAAACATCAGCAACTGAAGTCAGTTTCCATGATACCAGATATCATAGCACATAGCAAATCCTTTCCAGAAAAGTGTTCTATGCAAAAAAAAAATAAAGACGGAATATTTGAATATTAGAATTTTATGTTCGAATAGCAGTCGCACAATTATTTACTTCCCACGAAGTTTGCGCCATTTACAGTTTTCAAAGCCACATTCCACATTATAATTTCGATCTGACTGAAAAATGAATAAAGGTTACTTTTACAAGTGGGACAACTTAGTGGAAGCTTAGAAAATCAAGCCAAAAAATGTTTAAATAAGATTTAAACAGTTAGTTTAGTTTACAAGAATCATCGTTGAAATGGCCTTAATATGACAAGAAAGAAACACGTATGTACTTCTTAAAATGAAAGAAACCATGCCCTCTATGGGAATCGATCGCAGGATACATGGAACATTAACCCAATACAATAGTCACCAGACTACTGAGTTACACGCTCTAGCTGACTTTCCAAAAGTTATTTATACTTAATTCATCAGATTCCAAAAAACACCTGTAGTAAAAGGGCGTAGAAAAGTCTACAGAAAACAGTCCTAGCAAACGGCGACAGCGAGAGGGCGACGAAAATAAATGTATAGATTGACAAATTTTCTCACATAATTGTTCGTTCCTACAAGCCTAAATTATGTTATTTATAACAATTTAGGCTCTTATCTTGTTCCAACAAATTTATTTTACGCTAGCTTATTGCGTTCAACACAATATAAAATTTGACAAGGTCAAAGAAAGTAACGAACAACCTTGTTGCAAGCTGTCATGCTATTGTGGATAAATCATCCAAATCCTCAAGCCTCATGTAGTCCCTATGACTAACAATTGGTCTTTCGTTCAATTTCATGCACAATAATGCCCGTTCTCACTTAGCTCAGTCAGTTAATGCTATGCTTCAGAAGATAGATATCAAGAGTATGGTATGGCTTCCGGGATCTCAGTTCTAAAAGGCACGCATTGCAGCTAGGCCCGCACGTCCAACAACTCCCGAACAGCTGAAAATAACCCACCTGGATAAGTGGCCCTGGATACCACAGACTTAGATCGGCAACATCACCAGTTCCCTGTCCAACAGATATTCAGCGGTATTAGCAATTCACAGAGACCATTCGCCCAACTAGCGATAAGTTGCTATGTACAGCCCTATACGATCTGGTACCTCTCATGTGCCCTTTTCCCCCTTACGTTTGTCTGTGATTTGGCTCAACCCATTGTACCGTGTAGGTGTTCTGCGTCTGTTACGGGAGAGCTTCTACCTTTTACCTGCAGCATTGTTTCAATACATTTCTCTGTCCGTTTTCCTGTTTTTGCCATGTTCGCTTTTTATTATGTATTTAGTGATCACTGTGTTTCTTTGTTTCGATTTTTGTTCCTTTTTAATAAAAGTAAGAGAGCTCTTCTGAAACAGTAATTTAGGCAGGTATCATCAGTATTGTTCCTCTTTTTGTACAGTCATGGAAAAATGAATTGCGGAAGTCTAGCACTTATTTAGTCTGTGGTCTAGCATTTAGTTTATATTTACTTCATATTTACGGACTAGATAGGCACCCTTTAAACTAAGCCTACCACATCCGTTCCTTACACATATCATGGCTTAAACATAACTGTCTGCCTGGCCGATAAGTATAATTTAAATGAAAAGCTAAATGCTAGTTTTTATTCATCTCCCCCAGTACATACTTCCGTGACTGTACATTTTTAATAAAAGATTGCTTTTTATATTTTTACTATAAATTATCTTACATAATTTTCTAGC
Source organism: Lepisma saccharinum (assembly GCA_022664845.1). Lineage (NCBI taxonomy): Eukaryota > Metazoa > Arthropoda > Insecta > Zygentoma > Lepismatidae > Lepisma > Lepisma saccharinum. The sequence continues at coordinate 9,241 of JAGDQP010037659.1, forward strand.
TTAGATAATTGTAATCTTTATTATATAATATAAATTATTTAGTCCATAATCGCCCATTATTACCATTTATGCTACAGCGCAGTCATTGCATGGTGTCTTGCCACAATTTAAAACAGTCTAATTTCTCTACGCACAGTCAACCTAGTGATCTAACTTCGCTAACGACTTGAAATATCATTTTTTTGAATAGTTGGCAACGTTGACAACTGCGGCGCCCGGAATTCCTACACGATCTTTCTCAGTACCAAACTGAAATGAATGCGAACATTAGTAGAAATCAATGGATACATATACATTCATATAATTTGAATTTTAAAATAGCGTGGCAAAACTGACATGGATTCTTACGGACGGGGCACATACACACGATTTTTCTATTGTGTTGATTAATACTTATACCACGTTTGGTGCGGATACGGAGGAGATCAAAATTTGAAGTTTTGATCAAGGTGGTAACACTGACAACTCGGGCGTAAGGTTTGAAAATATGTTATTGTTATCCGAAATGTGTAAGTGTGAAAAGTTCGAAGTCGTTGAAATATGTGGAAGTGGTTCAAAATAAGCGAACAAAATGTCACCCTTACTAACTAACAAGTGAAGTTAAAAGCTTATAACAAATGTATATATCGTTGTTCATTCCACTGATGGTTTGTGTAATGTTAAGTATACTGTTCGCAAAGAAAAGATCTTGCGAAGCAAAATATCTTATCCATGAGTGCTAGTTCTTTTCGGGGAACTTTGATTTTACCTTACTTCTTTAGATGTAAAGAGCAATATTTTTTTTCCACTCTGTGTATGTGTATGAGCCTGCAAGGTAATGAGGATAAAAGGAGTTGCAGTTTGTGCAATATGTTGCAATCTTCCTCTTTGAGCAGATAAAAATAATTCGTGGAAGCTTTAGTTTGCTGCCAAACAACGTAATTCAACACAATGTCATTATATTCAAATCATATGAGTATTTCAAAAAGTTTGGAAAACTCTGTACACATTATCCCAACTTAGATAATTGTTGGCTTTTAATGTGTCAATTTTGGATGCATTGTACGTCAAATGAGACCAAAATCAGCTTTATACGAATTACGTCTAGGTTGACCCTAATTTTCGACGGGTGCGCCTAGACTATATGTGTACATTTAGGACCCAAATATTTGCTCACATTCAAATAAAGTAGTTAAAAATCAGACCCAGATTTCCTCTTCCGATTTAAAGGATAAACAACTAAAGTATTGCAAGTGAGAGAAATAACATTATTTGAAAGGACATTTCCGGCCAATTTATGGTTTAATTTTATTCTTAGGTTGTACATGAGATTTTGGTATTAACCAGAAATTACAAGGAAGAGATTTATAATTGATATAATTGTACCCACAATGAGAACGCAGAAGGCTATTATATAGTTGAAAATTTTCCAATTTTCCTGCAACGTAGAAATTCATTCATAAATATAATCATGTTTCAGTGTTGGTTTTGCAGAGAGAGAGAGAGAGAGAGAGAGAAAGCGAGAGAGAGTTGTTGATGTTGAGAAAGAAGGAGGTGGGAGGGAAAGATAGCTTTAATTAATGTGTTGATTTTCGGAATGTATTTCAAAGTATGTATGAATCGATGGCGCTAATGAACGTTCCATTTGACAATTAATTTCTGTATTGTCAGGATACTGGGATTCAGTAACATGTATATTTGTAATTACTGCGGCAATCGTCACGATCGTACATTATCTTGTAAACGCTCGCGGGATGAGGTCGAAGTAACCTGAATCATTACCTCCTTTTTCGTCCATTTTCAGTGTTGCCAGCCTTTAACTGCAACAATTTACTACATTTTATAAATCTGAAATTAAAAAGATTTTTTTATAAGAGTAATTTTGAGAAAATGTAGTCATCACTTCATAACAGCATAGATTTATAACGGAAAATTTAAAGTGTATTCAGATGCAGCGGAGGTACAGTAGAAACATGACGAAATGTTTCTTATAAAAATATAACATATTTGAATCTTCGAATAGGTGCAACAAAAAACGATTTTTTGATCCAAAGACATTTGAATACCTATAAATAAACAACTAAAAATGCAGGTACCAAGTTTTGTGAAACACGCCCGTAAATTTTAGTTTATACATTACAATTGCAATGATAATGTTAGACTGATGCGTACGTTTATTAAATGCTATTTCTGCGTTTCGTTTCTTTGTGAAATTCAACACAACTTTGCTGGTTGCCGATAAAACACGCAATAGCAGTTAACACTATATTTGTTATATTACATAGTGAATTGAATACGTGAAAATGTTGTTATTCTGTGCACATACTTGTCAATTATGTAGCATTTAAAGAGACATACGGTATGATAACAGAACAGTTATTATTCGTTGTCACGCTGTATCGTCAGGCGTGTTAACGATAAAGCAGGTGTACCCATAGTTGACTGTAGAATTTATTAAATGTGTGAATGTGGAAATAGGTAATGAAGTGAACCAAATGTAAATACTATTTTATAGTTATTCTAACTCTTATCAAAACAACAACAAGCCATTGTGCTCAGAACCCCAAATGGCTTTGGCAGTCTCTGGCCTTATTCTCCTCGTTCCAAAAACATTCGAATCGCACAAAAATCGCTTTGAAAAAATCCTCATATAATTTTTGTTTAACCTACAATATCGGGTACTTTATATAATTTCAAAAAAAAAGCACAAGTATTAATTTGTACTTATTGCTAATATTCAACTATAAAAATGTAATTTGGAAAACAGAATAGTCTATTTGGAAATTAATTTCTCAATTGGGTATTCTTTAACTTATAATTTCAAGTAGTAATGAATACAAAAACCGGTTTTAATCTTAATTCAAAAGTATGTTTAGGGTTTTTCTATCAAAGAACGGTTTTTTCTCAAACCCCGGTTCTCGTTTCTTGTCAAACACTGTTTTTTTTCTCATAGCCCGATTTTCGTATTTATGTCAAACACCGGTTTTCCTTCTAAACTCGGTTTTCTTTCTTTTTTTATCAAACGTCGGTGTTTGAATACATTCACCGAAAATTTAAGTTTGAATGAAAACACTAAACATCGGCTCGGGCTGAGCAAAAGTTGCCTAAATATCTTAACGAGCTAAACATGGTAACGGTATTTACCTGCCTCCGTACCATAGTGGCTACGGCTGCTGATTTGTGGTAAGCACTAAGATGGGAAGGAAACACATCTGAGTCCCTCTCACTACAACCATCCTGATTGGCGTTTTACAGGATTTTGCCCAGTTCCACAAGTACACTTTTGCCACTTTGACAGAGGTACTTGGTCAATCAATACCTTCCCCATTCTTTCTCCCTGGCTGAAGCTTAAGATGTTTTACATCTTATATCTGTAAAACCCAGATAATGATAAGTTTCAAACGTTAAAAATATTTTATACGCTTGAAATAAATAATTCTATGTAACCCTCACACTATTAGAGATAGAGATAAACAGACAGCTCCATGTAAAGACCAATAAGCGCAGTATTGTCAGCTAAATTCTAGATTTCTAGTAACTTCTACTAAATTTGAGTTAGCAACACTGAACAATTATATTTCATCGATTTGCAAAAATAAAAAGATTTGCAATCTACGTCACATTCTAACACGTCTTTAATGCATATTTTTTTGCTCAGAAACCTGAAAATAATTCCACAAAATATTCCCGAAGTTTTGAAATTTTAGTAGATTATATATTAAATAATTAACTATATCTTTAAAATGGAAACAGTGTTGGATAAAAGGTTGAAAATGAAACTAGAAGGGTTAAAACTGAAACTATCTTCGAATAAAGTATGGGTTTTAAAACGCTTACGATAATTTTTTAAAGAATTGTTATTATAATTAAATATGAAAAGTTTAGCAATTCATAATATTATTGAACATAATATAGTTGTAGCATTATTTTTGTTGTTTACCAATTTTTAAAGGCGCACATTATTTTTGACCAAGTGATTTCCAACATACATTAGGTTATAGAAATATTATTCAATGGCAATAAAATTATTGTAACATCATTTAGCAGATATGTTGGCTTCTGACATTAACGGCTTTTATATTTAAAGTAAGATCTGAAAGTTTCGGTGCACGGAAGTTTCGATGTACGGACGGACGTACCAGTGCAAGGAAATTTCGGAGCAAAAGTTGAGATATCTTTCTACTATATAAATATATTAAACTATAAAGATTATTTATTAATGGTCGGTAAATACCCTTACTGATATACGCTAATTCATGGAATTATTCGAATTGAATTAGGAATTAACTTTAAAAATTAGTTTTAATATCTTGACTTTTTCTTTTGAAGTTTTGAATGTCTGAAATGTTACTTTCATGTTGTGCATAAATTTATAAGTAAGAAATATTTACAAATTAAAAGTATACCTTTCTGTATAAAATTTGGGCTCTTTTATTCGAAGATAGAAACAGATTTTGTAAAAATAAATAAGAAGTGAAGATTCTCCTGATCAGCTGCTGATTTTCACACAGAGGCACAGATGCCTAACCCTGGGAGTCCTTGACCTCTCTCCAGTTTTCTTGTGAGTCTACTCAATGTTTTCACTATATGTTAATGCCATATCTATAAACTAGTTTTCCTTCCTTAATTTTGTACACACTCTCTCTCCCTCCTTCCCTCCCTCGTTGAGTGCAATGGAATATCGAGTGTACTTAATTTAATAATAATTAAACCTGTAATCTCCTCTTTTATGCAACTACGCATCTTTGTAAAAAAAAATCTTTCAGCGAATGAAACTTTGCTTGAGATATCGACATGCTGAAAACAAATTATTGTTACTTGCCGGAAGGTACTCCTCCCATACATGTATATTTTGACCCTTCTATACTGAGGAAATTTCTGGGAATTACCTATTTTCATTGAGGAATTAACGTTCTAACATCGTTAAATGGTTATTATATATTTTTTTTTAAAAAAAGAGTACAAAATGGGCTCTCGAATCAGCTTAAACAGGGGACTTGCCGTAATTTTTATTTGGGATTTTGTAAAGCCAAAACGGGGGTTAGCAGAGATTTCCAAGGTATGTACATTTTTAGTGAACAAAAAATGTTGGAACGTGTGCTTATGAATTTTGGGAGGTGACACCCGGCATTAGAAGCGTGTGGCTCAATTACTGTGTTTGGGAGTCCCATAAAACCTCACACTGTCCTGTAGGAGGGCTTGAACCCCAGCATATATCTGTGCCGATTCGAAATTCAGAACCAAACCACTTGGTCATGGGAGATGGGTCAAGAGGGTCGGGAAAAAGAAAACCCTAAAACAGAGTAGAGTTTGGACAAAAAAGCTGAAAATGAGTTCTGAACAAAAACCGAAAACTGGTGTTTAAAGAATAAAAACGAAAACCATTGTTGGGAGAAATAACCGAAACCGGTTTTCAGCAAAAACCGAAACCCGCTGTTTGAAAGAAAAGCGAAAACTGCTTTTCAACAGGAAAATCAAAACCTGTTTTTGAACAGAAAAACGAATCATCGGCTTTTCGGGTTTAGGTATTTTAAATAACCGGTTTCCGGTTTTTAAAAATACCAGTTTTGCCCATCCCTAATTCTCAAGTTCGGTGAAGGATGCTATTTACTAGTCATTTCCAGAAACATTTATATCAACTACTGTTTATACCATCTAATGGGGTTGCATTGGTATATTTTCCAGTGTTTCTAATATATACGTATATATGAGGGCACTCCTAAATAAATGTAATGATTTAATTTACAAATAGAGCTATTCATAATTAGGTAACCTCTAAGCGCTAAGTTTCTTCCGACTTTAGTATGTTATGAAATGAAACAAAATAATAAACTCTATACTCCCTGACTCATGCAATGGGAAGGATCCGGTTGAAAACAAGTATAATTATAGCTATTTCCTTCGAAGTAATCATACTCATCCCAGGGTGTTTTGACCGTTTTGATTGTGGTGGCGGGGTCTTATTAGTTTGGTGGGCGTTCTAACCATTATTGCAAGTGGGACTTTCTCAACAGTCCCCTCTCAAATAAGGTAATTTAATTCACAACAGTATCAAAATTAAGTTGATTTAAATTAGATGTGTTGAAGAACAAACCTTCTTTGTAACACAGCGATGTAGCAACGCGACAGTGATATGATTCTCTCTATTCATTTGAACGCGCACAACGTTATTAAAATACAGAGATTCATTAGAACTTTTTAATCTGCAAAATATGTATATGAATTCGTTTTCACGTTTATTTGTGGCTTGCCATAGTGGTTATGATAACTGGTGTTATAGAATGTTACAAAGGGATGGTACTACTGTATTCACATCTCTTTCTTTCTCGATGAACACGCAGTGCCACGATTGTGGTTGTTTTGGGAGTTCCATTATCAGGGATTTACTCGTATGGTTGTCATTATAGACGTGCCTCTCGGGTATGCAGAGGGCTTTACACGAACATCGATCTTTTGCCACGCAGTCAAACAATACGCATCTCGCACCACGCAGCTGACATTCACTGCCGAGGGACTCAGCGTTACTGTAATAATTAAGGATTGTTTTCGGCTTTAAGACATTGCCCAGATACTTGAATAAGACATCTAGAAATGCAAATGGGGGAAATCCTCAAAGCGACTCGGCAATGAAACTTGTTAACTAGCAACGATAAAACCAACCGTGATTTCAGCGAATCTTTACCGTAACGAGAAATAAGGAACGACGAGCAAAAATACTCCATGACATTTTTAAAGCTTTCTTTTTCTGTACTGAATATATTGTAGTTGTTATTTCAAAGCATTTGTTTACTTAGGAAAGATTTTAGCTACGATGAGTTCTTCTAGTTTAACATTTGCTTACACCGAAAGTACTACTATTTATAACTGTATTTTCCGTGGTCTGGTGGCAAAGATGGTGAACTATAATTTGATACTGTAACGGGGCTCAGGTTTGTACTCTGCTGAAGCGAGTTATTCTCATCTTCAAGTAAACGTTTTTGAAAGGGCCTATATCGTCCCGTTAGGTGATTGATAACTTTGTTCATAAATGGCAGTACGTGACGCTAAAGCTACTTCCGGGACTATTTACTTCCCAAAGAAAGTTCTCCGGTTTGGTTACAGCTGAAAAAAATCAAGATGTTTGCAGCCATTCGAGTATGAATTTACTTGGGGTATGGTTTTTTGTTTCCTCCTCATCTTCCATAAATTGAACGCATTAAAAAATAAATATGATGCATTGATAATTATGTAGAATGTGAGAACACTTCGTATAACAGTTGTTAGAAATTATTATTCCCTGCTTCATGCTGACGATGAACGACTGCTTCCCTTCACTTTATAGTAATAGATAGAGACAGTATAATTTCGTGAGTCGCGAATTAGCGAATATTTTAAACACCCAAGATATCGCATGGAGTAGATAGAATGACTGTTCACACTTTGTAATTTTTAACTCACGAAATACTCGCGAAATTTGGATACTTTGCTTCCATCCACGAATTCTGAGCACTACTCACGAAATTATATTATTTTTATTGATTCATTCTCGAAAATAATGCCTAAATAACCGAAAAAAATATAATTCGCCTTTAGAAACCATTACCGTAGCACAGAGAATGTCAGAATGTAGTACACTTTATTCTCCATTAATGGCAGTAATTTTGCAAACATAACTTGCAATCTAGAGGAAAAAATAGGAACTACATTATCATAAGCCCATTCATTGTGTGCGTTTGGCGATATTCGCTGTGGAAAGCTTTATGAAAACAAGTAGAACACGTGAAATATCAAGCAACCATCAATCTCACTATCTTAAAAAGCAAAGCAAAGTTTCAAATGCAGCCTGAGAGAGATTATTTTAAAGTTTTTCTGTGTGCTACTCATCATTCAAACAAATCTGACTATGACAAATTTGGAACTGAATTCATTATATCTATGAAAATTCAGCTGAATCATTAAGAAATATATTCTTTCATAGTTGTACATGTGCTTATTTAAATTTGTTATACGTGTTTTTGCAAATGTGTAAGAAATGGAAAATTTTAAAAGGTTTTTAGTAGCATGCATTAGTTCAAGATTTATGTCTAGAGTTTTGAATCGTCATTCAATACACTTACTTATTTTTAGCCATTCAAGAAATGTAACCTTGCACTCTCAAAATTTCTCCTTCTACACACGGTTTGTAAACATTTTACTCACGAAATTCTGCTGTCTCTAGTAATAGATTAAATATGTCTTCCTTTTGGTTCAAAACTAATTAATCAATTGAAGAATTGAGCACGTTATTTTGATTGCTTTTATCGATTACTTTCCACCGAAAACATAATTCAAACAATTAAATAGTTTAGAAGCAAAGAGGTGCAAGTGACATTTCAAAAGAAAATTCAATTACATTAGAGTTTTAAAATTCTCCTAATAAAGAAATATATGAAAAACGCAAATTTAGTAGTAAAATCTAAGACAATGTTTCTTAGCTGGGGAACGAAATATGAAACAGATAACAAAATATGGAAGTGGTCTGCTTTCTTCAACAAAAGACTTGTAAAAACAGTTTAGAAAACTTCGAGAACTTTTATTCTATGGATATCGAAGGTATATATAAAGTTGAAGATAAATACTGAGTACCGTACAGTATACAATATGAGTAAACATATGTAAATACCTTGATCTTTGTCATTTCTAGGTTCAAATAAGGGAATATTTGAGCTATTGAATCTAGTTCTAAGAAATGACAAGATACTTCATTATGGATGCTGTTTCGCTGGTTCTGTTGATTGAAATACACACTAAGTGAACAAACACGAGTAAACAAAGCATGTAAAAAAGTTTGCTAAAGCAAACGTACTGATGGGGCAGAAAAGGATTATTATGTTTTTCTTCCATCATGATTAGACTGACATAGAGTCGCGATTACTTTGGTTGATATCTATGGAATAAAGTCAAATTATGTCTGTGGAATGTTAAAGAGTGTTGAGATATATTTATGTTCTTAAATTTCTGAATAAAATGGAAGATAAATATATAGTAATACACAGTAATGGCTTCTGAGTGGAAGGAGCTAGTTGTTCAAACGTATGATCTTCATGACCGCCTTTTTGAAGTCCACCATCTTGAATCTTGTTCCATTTTCTCAAATGGGAGGTGGGACGTTTATATATATATATCATTAGAGGCTGGAATTTTACGAAAAATACGTTTCTGAATTCAGTTTTGCTGTAAACTTGTTATTGTGAGAGATAAGACTATAAGCCATTTCTATACGCGTAATGTTGCAATAGCCTAAAAACACACATTTTATTTTGAAATGACGAAAAAAAAAAAAAA
>JAGDQP010037660.1:0-18088 GCA_022664845.1 Lepisma saccharinum
AAACAGAGAAACAGTTGAATGTTCAACTTGCGCCACGCTGGGAATTAAAACCCACGTAGATGGCGGCGCCAACACTGCCTCTAGTGGAGTTTTATAACTCTATGGTTTGAACAGTCTTTCTACCTGCGGTGACGATGAGCAGGGGTGATACTCACCAGAGTACAAAAAATACGACGCCCAAAAGTTCCGAACAACAGTAATAACATGGAAATAGTCTCATATACATAAAATAAATAAATAAAAAAAATGACCCTGAAGTCCAAATACCCCCTCGAAAAGGCTATTCAGGAAGGATTTTCTATTTGAAGTAGTAAACAGAATAAAAGCATTAAAAAATTTCAAAACTCTCTAATATAAAATTCACGTACATAGCTCACTTCTCAAGGAATCTCGCAGAATATAATATGGATTGCCCTGCTCATGCCGTGTGGGCTTTGTGGTGGACAAAGAGCGTGTGTGTGGGTTTTCTCGGGCTGTTCCCGTTATCTCCCACTTTCTTCATTCCACCAATTCATCCCATCATCATCCATACAGCCTGAGCCATAGTTCCCTAAAGGCCTTAAAATAAATTGAATTCAATTCAAAATAATATGGATTGATTCTAACCACAGGAACAAGACCGGTCACCGGGCCAATTAGGTCTAGATTCGATCATCGGGTTGCCGAGTTAAATCAGTTTGGTGATTTCGGTTAAGACCGGATCCTAAATCATTTGGGTCAAGACCGGGTCACTCGGGGGTAAAGTTACGGACCGGGTCATTCGAATCAAGTTTCGAACCGGGTTATCAAAAATGATTTAGGTAGGAACACGCGATTATTATTGTTACACAAGAAACTATTACAAGAATGTGTAGAGACTAGAGACTCATTAATACCTTATCAAGCTTGTTTAAAATGTTTACTAATTTTGAATCGTATTGAGTGTTATTTGCATGGAAGACATTACAATTCCGCTGGAGGAAATGGACGAGTGGTTTTGGCGGGGGTCGTGCAAGGGGATCAAAGTAAAAACCCCGACGATGCTTATTTATGTACACACTAATCCAATATGTACCCTCACGATATGTGGGACACAGGTTTATGTTTAAGCACACAGGTGGTTATACGATTGCATGTATTCTGTCCAGTGCATAAATGCCACTTAATATGGATGCTGAACGGCAATCGTGTAACACCACGCCTAGAATGTCATTATTCCACATAGTTAGGTGGAGGTACACTCATTAACTTCATCATGCACTGTGAATACAATGGAGCTTGGAGTAATGGGGGAGGCGTTATATACTTATGGCGGATCGTGGGAAACATCGTACAAGATCATGGTACTGTAATTATCTGGCATAACACAGCTTCGCACAGTACGCAGCGAAATGTTGGAAACTGGTGCTGGTAATGGCACAATGACATGCAGGGAACAACAGTTGCAAAGCCTTGGGACACTGACCGTCCTCAAGGTTAACTATGGTCCGTCCAAGTAACTGTTGTAAATACCGTTGACGACGCTGACCATGAGTATACAGAGTATCTATGGATTTCGTATACCTGACAAGGATACGTTGTAATACACTGTACGGAAAATCCCCATTGGACCAGTCAATGCCAAATACATGTGTGGATAGGAAATCATTATCCAGCTGAATGGTTAGTGGCAGTTCACTGGGATCAAAGGGAGCTTGAAAAACCCAATTTTGAATGGTATTTTGATCTGGATTCACCATGGCTAATTCCTTGATTATGTATTCCTCATCGCCTGTTTGATCAAAGGCGGAGAACTGAATTATCGCACGCATGCTGTCGCCTACTCACTACTGAGAAAAGGTACCTCTTTACACAACCTTTTATACATTTGCTGGCATATTACAGAGTGTTATCAGTGTAAATATTGAGGTCCTTGTCGATTTGGATGAAGGAATAAAATTATGCATAGACAACACGGGTGATGGATTGTGCTAAATGTTCAGTGAAACCAATTTTAACATTAACAGGAGAGTCCTTAATGACATCCCATGTTGTGTCATCCAAAGTACTTGTTGGTGAAAATATAAATGCATACAGCGTATAACCATTAGGATTATCGTGGAACGTAATGATATATCCTTCATTCTGATAAAATGTCCCGGAAAACAAGGTATGGTAACACGGTAAGAACAAATTATTAGCAAAGTCGTGTGTTAATGCTGTGGGAGGATAAGATTTAAAACCTACTTGCACTTGCAATTGGTTTAGATTAAACTGTTGGAGTTGGAAGAGATTTTCATTATATTGACCATTGAATGCAGTATTTCCGAGAAACCCAATCGCAAGACCTTTGGGCACATTTCCCAAAAATGTATTAGCCAAAGTGTATGTTGATACGTTTTGCGGGATGGTATGAACACAAGTTTCAACACGTACCAACGGGAGTTTAGCTGTGTTTTTAAGCATGTAACCATTGAATTGAAGCACCAAATCCGCTGATATATCCATACGTCGGACATACAGTATGATTTAATCCAAGTGCATTCTGTAATTAGAATTGGCAGCACCCATTAGGCAGAAAGCATTTTTATTGAGATGTAGTTTGACACGAAGTGATACTTTATTAGGTAGTATACAGTCAATACTGGCAATATCCGTATACATTCGACCCATTATTTCAAACTGGGTGCTGCCAGTAACATAGGCTGTACGTTGTTGAAAACCTGTATTCGCATTACCTAACGTATTAAATTGTCCGGCGGTATCCTTATACCATAGAGCACTGGTGAGGTGTGTGTCGGCGGCATCCCTTGACTAGTGAAGTACGGTTTCTAGGTAAGCCCGGTAAGGATACGTTCCCGACGATGATGAAATGACCTTATCATTGAGGGAAATATCAACTTGTGAAAACAGTGAATGAAGGAAATTATTAACTGGTGCAACGATATCACCGGCAACAGCAGGTGAACTGGCTGCAGCTACTGCTAGATTACCACCAGCAACGGTTTGAATGTTACATTTTACGTAGAGGTAAATATACTCGGACGTGTCTCCAGGAATAACAAACTCAATGGGTCCTTTGGACGTGAGTGTGGATATAGGTCAGTATCCAACCATTTGTGATGATTCAATGGCTTGTTGCGTCATGGGTACAGATACCAAACCACCATTGGTACAGCATTCTCCACTACCCGCTGTAAGGAACGACATGATAATTAACTAAATATGTCACGTTGGCAATTTCATGTCCATTTCCGTCGTTTTACTGGTGGTTCAATACGTCTTCGTGCTCCTCGTTTGTGTGTCCGTCGTCTACCGCTTCCGGTAAGCAACTGACCCAACTTTGTTTCCGCCGCCTTTACCGATTCCTTTAAAAGTCGATTATCTAGTACATCCCCATCAACTTGGATTCCTGTCTGTAACGCCTGTCGTCCAACCGCCTTTGCACCCTATTTAATGAATGGCATTGCAAATCGTAACAGTCCTCGGAATAAACTTCCAATATCATGTCCGTGTTGGTGCACGGGTCCGGCAAAATACAGGATTCTACGTCCACGATGTACAGTCACTTTCAATTTCGAGAGACGTGTAAAGTGTCTCCGTCAATGTTCCGAATGCGAATGACAAATCACGTCCGGCATGGTCTTTTAGTAGGATTTCAATCGTATCGAAACTTAGTTTCGATAACGGCAAATCATGTGCGTTTTCGAACATAATGGTTTGCACTTTGCAATAGTTCGTGTCGCTCATAGCTACAATACATAGTAAATGTTCTTGTTTATCGCCTACATATTGCGACTGAATCAAATCCGTATACACAAAAACTTGTTACGGATACCCAATGCTGAGATTATGTTTTCTTTATGGCCTTTAGAATGTTAACGGTCGGTTCGAATCCTAATTGCAATGCCGTTTCATATAGACCCAAACCTTTCTGCGTTTCAACTCCTATCCGATAAGGTATTTTGTTTGCTGTCCTACAAGCACCTTTTGAAGTTCCTGTGTGTAGAAGCTTTCCTTGATGGGATCACCGTTCCAGTCGTTGATCTTATATGTTACCGGTGTACTTTGAATGCATTTATCTACAACCAAGATTTCCGCGACTATTTGGGTAGGTATCCCTTTTCGAGTTTATGTTTATATTACTTACACGTTCGTAATCACCTGACTGCAACTTACACACTGGTTTCTGTTTTTCTCTGTTACCGTAGAGTGTATGCCATACTTTATTCACATTGGAATCATTCATGTCACTAGGTGCCATTTTAATTATGGCTTGTGTTGTGTGATTATAACTGTGTACGAGATCACCCTGTACGTCAATATACCGGTACGTATATTCCGCTATAAAGTATTTGTAGATTTTTCCTTCAGTGTACGGATAAAACGTTCTACAAGCGCCGCTTTCATTTTGAAATTTACACTATGGTGACTGACCTCATACTTGGAAAATCCCTTTTCACGTGTTGGTTGTAGAATTCTGTACCCATGTGCGTTTTACAATGGGATAACGGTAGTTTGACTGTTTTCAGAATGCATGGCAGCTTCCGCTACCACAGGTCCGGTTTTATTTTTGACAGGAATACATGTCGCAGACCCTGTAACCATCACTATACTTCGCCACGTTTTGCATATCCGCTAAATCCATTTGCAGTAATTAATTCGGTCCACTCACATAATATTGTTTATGTAGAAAGGATTTGCATACAGGTGCATGTAATGTATGTGTCCTGTGATGCTAACCCCTTTTTAATTATACGTGAGGATATACCGGTTTTCCGTTTGATTTTTCCTATACTACCTAGAGACACTGGATCGGTATATGTATAATACACTTGTGATAACGACAGGGTTACATTTTATAAAATTTAATGTTTCAAAATATGGTATTCCGTAACTTTGCAATCTTTTCCTTCTTTCCTCTGGGAATGGTATGATCGATTTTTCTTTCGTACCCCACCTTGGGCGTGTGCACTGTACCAGCCCCGAACTGAAATCTAACTAGTTCTTTGGGAATATTAATTTACTAGAAGACTTGCTTGAATGCTTGAATACCGATTCGATGGCGGGCTGTACGTTTTATTACCACCCCATTAGCAAGATCAATGATATTTGACCCTGGAACGATATTTCGATCTATGCTTACCACAACTGTTGAATCCCAACTGATTCGATTGAGTTCCTGCATTAGGTTTAATAGAACTCCTGTTCTTCGACTTAGTGTTTTGGAAAAGCATCGATAATTAACTGGAATAATTGGTTTGGTGTCGGGTCCGAATCCAATAAGGTTGCTATTGGTTTATGTGCTTGTGGGGTATATTGCAATGTCTGTGCAATGCCTGCTTATACATTCTCCATTTTTTCTGTTGTGTAATATCACTACGTTGTAGTATGCTTTGCATTTTTTTTATCTAATCGTGCTTGATGTGATTCAGTGAATTTTACAATTGATGCCATTTGTGCTGTTGCCTGCTCGGGAACCAAGATAATTTTTTGGAATTGTGACCATACCATGTTAACGGTTAAGAGACTTCCCGCAACTGCACTTACAATCGGTGCTAGTAATAACGGTAGTAATGCGCCACCTTTTTGTAGGAGCAATCGACGTATTCGTTTTATACTATTCTTTGCTAAGGACAGGGCACGTAGAGTCTTCTTGTGGAGACGTAGTCGTTGCTTCTGGCGCGGAAACAAGCGAATGTTGCCATTTATTGTGTATTTTAAAACCTGTGGAATGGTACGCATAAGTCCAGCGGATGCTTTTATAGCATTACTTTCCGTTTCTTGCTTTTACATTTGCAAAGTGCGCTGAGTTCACTACAGTAGTGTTTACGAGTTCACACTTTGCTGTCGACTGATCGTAATGGTGGTATGCATGTCTTTTACATGTGCGTAAACGTGCATGGTTTCATCAGGAAATATATTTGTACGTAGACGTAACGCATCTTGTGTTTGTTGCGTTAAATCAAACATGAGGCAAATATGTGTTTTTTTGGTGGCTTTTTCAAATACTTCTACAACACCCTCATTGTTTCTAGCCATAATTTGCCTCGGAAGATGTTCGATTTGTAATTTATCACGTGGGTTCTTGAACATCACAAGATAATGTGTGTTTTGTGAGATGTCACGTGCGTGTTTCCCTTTTGAGAATAGGTTGTGCACTATAAGGACGGTGGTTAGGCTTTTATGATAGGCGTATTTCTCAAAAAGATTTGCTATGTCTCGGTTCGTTTCACTCATGAGATCATCGATAATAATTAATGTATTGCGTTCAATGTAGAACGTTTCCATATTGGGAATCGCATGGTAGAATTTAATATTGGAAACTGTTATGTTTGGTACTTCCCCTCCGTAGCACCGAACGATTTAATTTAACTTTACTGTAAATGACATTTTACATGAAGCTGTACCATCAGAAGTAGGTCATGACAATATAAGAAAACATTCAAAAAGACGTCAACTTGCGTACAAAATGGTCGCCCAAAAACCGAATCTCCAAACCATTTAAGCTAATTAAACGAAATTTTGTATGAAGGTGCGTGACCAAGAGTAGGTTACATAAATGGGGCAAACCTTCCTTTTGGGCGCGCAGCCCCCCCCCCCCGCGTGGGAGGTTGCAGATGGACACATTGGCGGTGTAGTCCCGCAGAAAGATTCTGGTTACGATAAACGGAGAGTTACTGAAGTTTAGGCGCAGTCCCACACGGGGGTCCTGGGGCAGCGTCCCCAGTGAAGCAACCCGTGTCCATATAATATATAACCCAATGGTCACTCACTCATTCATTAATCATCAAAATTCCCAGGCCAACTACTGGAGCTAGAAACATTGTTTGAAGTATGAAGGTGTATGACCAAGAGTAGGTAAAGGAAAAAATTCAACACTGAAAATGTCGCCATCTTGGATCCAAAATGGTTGCCAAACTCATTGCTGTATAGAACACAGCCTAAAGGGCTGGGGCTACTGAAATGAAATTTGGTATGAAGGTACGACATCGCTAGTAGTTTTACGAAAATATTACATGTTGAAAATGTCACCATCTTGAATCCAAAATGGCGGACCTAAGAAATCCATTTTCCACACCGTTTTGAGCTAGAGAAAAAGGTACGAAGGTACATGATCACTAGCAAGTTAGAAAAATACTAGAAAATGTTGAAAAATTTGCCATCTTGGATCCAAAATGGCTGCCAAATCCATTGTCCTATAGAATACAAAGCCTAAATCGCTTGGGCTAGAAATACAAAATTTGGTGCAAAGGTACAATATTGCTAGTAGATTAAGTAAATATTACAAAACGTATGTAATTACGCCATTTTGGATCCAAAATGGTGGACCCCAAAATCCAATTTCCACAACGTTTGAGACAGAGATACGAGATTTAGCATACAGGTGTATTATCATGTACGGTTTAAGAAAATATTACATTTTGAGAAAGTCGGCATCATGGATTCAAAATGGAAGCGCAAAAACACACTTCCCACACCATTCGGGCTAGGGAAATATTTTTTATGCAGATGTACCATCACGATTAGGCCACAACAATATAAGAAATCGTTAGAAATGTCGCCATCTTTAATCCAAAATGGCCGCCCAAAAACATTTTTCAAATCACTGAAGCTAAAGAAACGAAATTTGATATGAAGGAGTACCATCACGAGTAGGTTACCGTAAATGGGGCAAAGCTCCCCTATGGGTGGCGCAGCCCCCTGTGTGTTTGGTGCAGATCGACATCAAGGAGAACAATAACCCGCAGAGTCTGGCTGTGATAAAGAAGGCGCAGCCCCCAAAACCCCCAAGTTGGTAGCGCAACTTTGGCCGAGTAAAGTTAAAGTGAGGAGAAATTTCGATATGTTGCTGACAAAGGGTGAAGCACCTAACACAGAAGATTGAACCTTATTTAAAATAAAGAACATCTGATAAGAAACAGGTGAGTGATATACTGTAATTTAATAATTTATACATGTAACTTGTTTTCGCATAATTTAGTAGAAAATTAATTTAAAATTACGTGTACGGTAGTTATAGTTTCACGTTGTCAGCCTACAAAGTCTAATTTTTCGTTGAGATTTTCACTACTGTACTCTATTCTAGTTTCGAAGGATAAATGGGTATTACTTTACCTTGCGTACGTCGGGGGTGATTATTCCGAACGAAACAAGTCACAGGTTCATGAACAACAATCACGGAAATGTTACGTCATATGTGACACGTTTTCTACATAAATCATGGACAGTCTACAAAAATTGTAGCACGTCTGACTTCTAATCGGACGGCCCGAGTTCAAATGCCGACCAGAACAATGGAGATTTTTCTCGTAGTGTTCCCATACCTGGTGCTTTCAGGTACACTCAGTCTCTTATCAAATTGAGTACCAGGTCGAGCGTGGGACTAACCACTCCACCTCACTTCTTACTGTAGATCAAGAAAATGTGGAGAGCTACCTCTAAATTCCCAATGCGCCGTTCACAGTGCGTGCATCTCGCACAGGAGAT
The DNA here is from genome assembly GCA_022664845.1 of Lepisma saccharinum. Classification (NCBI taxonomy): domain Eukaryota; kingdom Metazoa; phylum Arthropoda; class Insecta; order Zygentoma; family Lepismatidae; genus Lepisma; species Lepisma saccharinum. The sequence goes on from JAGDQP010037660.1 coordinate 8,449, forward strand.
AGCATTACCCTTTTTTGTAAATTATAATAGGAATTTGTTTATATGTAAATTTTATTTCTTGAAAGTAATTCATATACTACGGCTCACTACGAGTTTCCTTAAAGTATTGATACTTCTGCTGTAAGCAATTGTACATAATTTTTAGTGATCCATGTAAATGCATATTATCGTTATAAAAATTAAAAGTTCATGATTAACCGAAATTTTTTAGAGAAATACAAATTAATATTCTCAGTTTTAGTTATTCTAATACAATGTAAATATGTAATATTGGTAGGTTCCTGTTTGCCAAAATTTTTTTTTTTAAATATCATAATATATAACTTCTTAATTACATGAACAGAAATTAATATATATTTTTCTTACATCCCCCTTGACAATATCCATTTCCCCCAAACGTAATATTCTGGAGAAGAGCGTGCTCCGAACGAACCCCTAAATACGTCACTATCATCTTGGTATATTGCGATTGCAAACCGCTATTTATTTTCTATCTACGATCTTCGTATAAGACGCAGATTATCTCAGAAAAATTTCATTGTCACATTATCACCTTTCATCGAACTATATTTTATATAATTTAAATACTTCGATTAGAAATTTCGACGCAAAAATTATTCACACACTCACAACTGGCACACTGAATTGGACAATGAATGTGTGCAGCATGAACCGCAAAGATCTAAAATGTATTTCATCCATTTCCTATCTCGTGCGGGAATCAGAAATTATAGGATACTTAAAATATTCTCATGTACCTACTCTACAAAGAAATCAATATTAATGGATCGTGCATATTATGAAGAGAAACTCAACAGCAAATCACAATGTGGTTGACCAGACTCTGACGAAGTTTCGATCTGACTCAGATTAATTAAATCCAATTCCTTTCAGAGTACAGACATAACTCAGTATGTGGTTCTGGACATGAGCGAAAAGTTGAATGGTAGTAGTAATAGTCTATGTATACGAGTTAAAAGCATCTGTCTAATTATGTTTCTTTCAAAGTACTTTGCATTGTTTGTGTATCGATTTGATGTAGGAAAGAACAGCGCGCTTGCTTCTTGTTTTAAACGTATAACTCGCTTTGCCTCGCCGGATGCGCTGCCCATTTTGGATCCAAGATGGTGATTTTTTAAAAATATTGTAATATTTTCTTAAACTACTCGTGAAAATATACCTTTATGCCAAATTTCATATCTCTAGCTCAAACAGTGTGAAAAATGAATTTTTGGTCCACCATTTGGGATCCAAGATGGCGTCTTTGGATACATTTTCTAATATGTTCGTAACCTACTAGCGATGATGTACTCTCAAACCAAATTTGGTGTTTCTAGCGGCAGCGGTTTAGGCTATGTATTTTGTACTACACTATGTTTGGCGGCCATTTGGATCCAAGATGGCGACTTTTTCATCATTTTGCAATATTTTACTAAACTACTCTTGGTCATACACCTTCATACGAAATTTCGTATCTCTAGCTCAAACGGTGCGGGCCGCCATTTTGGATTTCAAGTGGCGTCTTTGAAGACATTTTTAATATTTTCGTAACCTACTATTGATTTGGTACGTCATACAAAATTTCGCTTCTATAGCGCCAGCCGTTTAGGCTGTGTATTCAATACAACAATGGGTTTTGCGTATATTTTGAATGCAAGATGGCGACTTTTTCAAAATGTCGGAATTTTTCCTTTACCTACTTTTGATCATTCCTTCATACCAAATTTGTTGTTTCTAATTCCAGTAGTTTGGCCTGGGAAATATGATCAGTGTCAGTGAGTGACCATAGAACTATATGTTATGTGGATTCACTTTGCTTCGATGGGGGCGCTGGTACCAGCCCCTCGTTAGGGCTTCACCCCAACTTGGGAGGTTTGGGGGTTGCGTCCCTCGTGCTCTCATGGTACCAATCTGCGCCAAACAACCCCGGGGGGGGGGGGGGGCTGCGTCCCCATATTGAAGGTTTGACTCATTTATTCTAACCTACCGTGATGGTACGCCTTCATACTGAATTTCGTTTCTCTAGTCTCATTGGTTTTAAAAATTAGTTTCAAGGTTGTCATTTTAGATTAAAAATGGCGACTTTTTATAATTTTCTTACATTGTCGTGACTTACTCCTGATGGTACACCTTACCAAATTTCATTTCTCTAGCTCGGACGATGTGGAAAATGATTTTGGTGGCCATTTTAAATCAAAGATGGCTACTTTTTCAACATTTTGTATTTTTCTCTTTACCTACTCTTGATGATACACCTTTATGCCAAATTTCGTATCTCTAGCTGAAACGGTGTGGAAAAAGTTTTTGGGCCCGCCATTTTGGATCTAAGATGGCGTCTTTGGATACATTTTGTAATATTTTAACCCTCTAGTGATGATGTACCTTCATACCAAATTTCACTTCAGTAGCCCCAGCGGTTTTGGCTGTGTATTCTATACAACAATTAGTTTGGCGGCCATTTTTATCCGAGATGGCGACTTTTTGAAAATGTAATATTTTTCTAACCTACTCTTGATATTACACCTTTGTGCCAAATTTTGTATTTCTAGCTCAAACGGCGTGGAAAATGGATTTTAGATCCGCCATTTTGGATTCAATATGGCTTCGTTTGAGGCATTTGGTAATATTTTCTGTAACCTACAAGTGATAAAGTATCACATTACTAAATTTCGTTTCAATAGCTTCAGCCGTTTAAACTGTGTATTGGTATAAATGTCGATTGGACGAAATGTTTTGTGGACGAAAAATCCATTGGACCAAAAGTCGATTGAACGAAATGTCTTGTGGACGAAAAATCCGTTGGACCGAATGTCGACTGGACGAAAAGTGGAGTGGACGAATTGTCTGTGGACGAAATGTCGCGTGGACAAAATTTCGTTGGACGAAATGTGGTATTACCGTCTCGAGCAGCTTTGACAACTTTGGAACCTTGGTTGAAAGTGAGGAGTAGCAAGTGCCGAAAGTGCTAATTTTTGTCTACTTAGCACTCTATCGTCATATGCCTGAAACGATTAATTGAAAATCAAATTTTATACACGATTAAAGAAGTTCTAGTGGAAAAATAAACGCACAAAGAAACATATAACACTATGTTAGAATATGTCGGTGTTAATTCAAATTACTTGACAGCAAAATATGTTCTACGTCACTCAAATGTTCTTCAAACATATTCTTGAATGCCCTGGAAATACAGATGGGTTCTTTATACTTTTGTTACTTATTACTATATTATTCGGAATCTCCTACTTAATTATTTATTTAAAATGATACCAGAAGGAACTAAGCTTACTTATTATGATACCCTTTAATTCTGCAATAAAATTTTTTTAAAAAAAATAATGTTTTCGGCCGGAGCCAAAGTTACCTAAGGTCCATAAATAAATTCAAATAATACTGTACGTTTCTTTTACCAACCTCCTATTTTAAAGAATGCAATATATCATTTCACATTGCTACTTCGTTTACGTTTGATATGGTGTTCTATTTTCCTGTTTTAGGCAATATTTGTTATCCAGTGTTTACATTTGTTAGACAGAAATTCAAGAATCTTATAGAATTTATGTTATGCTGTGAGAAGTTTTAACAAAATTTACAAAAACCAGTAATACGGTACATCTGATTTTGTTTTATATATAAATATTTCGAACTTTTAAACTATTTCATCATTTTATAGTGGCAGTAATATTAATAATACTAGTAATAACAACAATAATAACAACGATTATTATTAGTAGTAGTAGCAGTAGTAGTAGTACGAGTAGTAGTACAAGTAGAAAAGAAGAAGAAGAAGGAGAAAGTACTACTCATATTTTGTGAAAAAGAAATTTCAGTGATCTTTTGTTTGAAACATTTTAATACTTTTGGAGAAGCATGATTTTTAATAGTACCTTAACGGCCTGAACCAAAGACAACTGAAAGTCATAAATAAGTGAACAACTTTTCTCATGTCAGCAGTTAAGAAACAAGATTTTCAGACGAAAGGATTATTTCATTAGAAATCAATAAATTAATTTACTTCCCATATATTATGCAGAGAAAGCAGAAGAAAAGATAATTTTCCCAATTACAATAAAGGTACATTCAATACATAGCAGACACCATAGGCCCGATGTCCCGTTTGATATACCACGTAAGAGTTTCGCGTATTCTTTTCTGTTAGAAAGAAAATAAACAAGTGGGATTTACGAAATCAATTTTCCAGGCAGGCAACAGGCTGTTAAGACAACTCACTAAGATTTTAAATTTGATGGAATTTTATCAACTTGGTGGGGAGGAATGAGAGAGGAATTGTTTACCTTTTGTTGATATTGAAATAAGAGGGGTATTTCTTAATCTGGCATTTTAAAAAAATCATTTTTTTTTTCAATGTGGTTGATTGCCAACAGTTAGGGTGGAGAATTGTTTCTTTAAAAGAAACAAAATTATTACATAACGCACGAAAAGAAAGGATAAAAGGAAATCGATAAGATCAGCTTGTCTTCTTCTCCTTCAGAACGGAGTAAAGAGTGGGGAGGAATTGCTGCTTCAAACCACAAACAACTCGGTGAGACATTCACGAAGCCCCGTCTACTTGGCTCTTTCACCAAGTGTTAATTACAAGAACATCTCTTTACTGTTTATATGGCTTTCCTCTGTTTCTTTTACACTTTTTTTTTGTCCTTCTACAAAAGTTGTCAAATCTCCCCTTTTGCAATGTTGCCAATTCGATTCTATTTTCTTTGCATCCATGTTCCTATGCTAAGTACCAACAGAAGCAACAATTATTTTCTTAATTCAGTTTTTACTGTTTGAAAAGATTAATCTTGAAAAACATATTTTAAGCTTTTCAATATTGACAATTATTGAATTGCTGCGATTTAAATGTTACGGACACAAGCGGTCTTTTCAAATGTTTGTCCTCTAATAGTACATTCACAATCAAATCTAATCAAGTTCGTCTCTGACTGTATTCACAAACTTCTTCTAGCTGCTTTAATCTGTAGGTCTGTATGATGTAATAATGAAATGAAGATGGGAAGGTGAGTAGGATGGCATTTGAGGTCTGTTACGTATGAGTACGTGTGTACTAGCAATTGTAATACCATGTCGAGTAGCAAACACTTCTCCTATCACCCCCGTATGCGTGGTGTTTCTCGCGAAGTGGGATATTTAGATGTTTCTTCAAAGATTTTCCGGTTCCTAAGATGACAAACCAGGTTATTCTTCATGTATAACCTTTCAATCTACCAAATACAGTAATGTGGCAATAAATGTAATAGGAGTTTTTGTTACACTGCTTTGATCTCAATCTGGCCAAATTAATCAGTAATTTCTGGAAGCTGCATTTCTTCAATGTCTTTTTGCAGAGTTGATGCGGCTCACCTGATAGTCACTTAGTACTATAGTCATTCCTGAATTACTTTTTTGATAACAGTATTGAAGTATTTATAGAAAATATATTTATTTTTACCTTGCGTTCCTCACAAACGTCCGCAAAATACTAAGTAATCTTGTTTTTCAACCTGTTTCCATTCCTTCAATTTTTATTTTGTTTTTCTTTCTCTTCCTTTTCCCTCTTACTTCTCCACCTCTTGTCTTACTGACACCTTCAGTCTCAGTTTTTTTTAAATTTAAATTTCTTCCTACATGAACTTTTGCATGCTGTTTCATTCGATTTTTATGTTATTCAATCTATGAGCATCCATGTACACTTAAAAAGATCTGTGAGAACGTTGTTTGCTGATTATATTGGTAGACAGAAAGAAAGGACGGGCGCAAGCCATTGTGATGTTACCGCCCATAAATTCATTTTATCATATTATCACAGAAAGGAAGGAGAAAGACCGAGGACAGTACCTAAAACAATTACATGATAAAATGAAATAGGGTGGGTTGTCTAACTGCCTTTAATTAAGAATAGATTTTTCGCAAAGTGTACCACAAAGACTGTTTCCGAGGATTCTAAAGTAAGTTTGCCTGGCTACATTATAACTTTTAGTAACCTGCTTAGGAAGTTCATGCCAAAAGATATATCCAGTTAATAAAATATTTCCCTTTATTGTTTACCAACTTCTTCAATTCCCTTGTCACCCAAAGATCTTTGTATAATTTATATTATTTTCTGGAGAACACTTTTTGTTTCGGTACATACTTTTTTAAACTTTTATAAATGTCTGTAAGAATATATAATCTGTGTACACCTTTGCACATCTATGAGCTTTTCTAGCTTCAGCTTGGTATTAATTTCTCTTAAATCAAAACAATATAATCGAAATTATTTTAGTTAATAGCTTAGATCCTTCTTGTCTTTATTGAAAGTGTAATTATTTAATAGAGAGATCTTAGTCAATTGAAAATATGAGAGATGGATGATAATGGCCAACCCATGTCGGAGAATTATCCTCTGTGTGAATTTTATTTGAATCTAGATTCTCTAAAAAGACGTCTGTAAACCTTAGTTTGATCTACTTGAGAAGAAGACCTATTGACATGTGAAAACTTAAGGAAAGTAGCAGATTCTAAAATTAGTTCTGTTTTTGTTTCATATAATATTAATTGAATGTTATATACCCAGTCCAGTCAATGACAGGGATATCACTCATTTTTTATATTTTTTATGGATTTGTTAACAAATCATGCACATAACTTCAAATTTCAAATTCTTTTTTAGAGTGTCGTGAACAGCTATAATTTCTATACAGCACATTGTCTTGTTAACACAATAAATAACAATGGTACAACATAAATTCAACATACACTGTAACGAAGACAGAGTTACGTTGGGGATAATACTAGAAAAATAGCAATAAAATACGATAACTACAACTGCTAAAATGAGTCGTCATTGAAAAGAATTACATAAAAAATAAAATATATGATACATGTAAATCGTACAGAGGCAAACATTCACATTCTGAAACATATATCAATAGATCCGGATTCATTAAAATTACCATTCTCTTAAAATTGCAATTGAGCAAATGATAATGCGTATTTTCTAAATGAATGGGTGGGGACTCTGAATCTTATATTACGTATTTGATAAGAATTCGCTGTGTATTTTATGATATCAAACTATCAATATACTTTTGATCAATCGCTTTCCTTCTGTACAAAGGTTCTAAACCAAGATAGGGACACCAGGTATACGAATAATACGAAAAACCAAATTAATAACAAAGTAGCCTTATAAAGCATTTCTGGATGGCTTCAACCAGATCTTTGACTGTTTTAGTAGAGGGATAACATATTATGGCAGAATAACTTGGATCTAATGAGCACTTTATACAACATGACAATTGTAGTAATTTTCGATAGTTCTCTCCATTGATTAAATATAAAGCCAATTAATCTTCTGGCTTCAGTGCTGATCACATCAACATGTATATTAAATGTTAACTTACTGTCGAATATTATTCCTAGGTCCCTAATATTACCCACTTTGACAATATTAGCGTTCTGTAATTGCTAACGGAATAATTGAATTTAGAGGTGTAGCTAACATTTTTAGTTTTAACAGCATTAATTTTTACTCTGTTGATTTGATAAATCTCCTCAAAGTTCTCTACATCTTGTTACAGATACATACTATCGTTTATACTGTTAATATTAGATATTAGCTTTAGAGCGTCTGCATACAATAGGGGTATCGAATGCAAAACTCTTGTACAAATATCATTGATAAAGATATTAAATAATAAAGACCCTAAAGGCGAGTCCTGCGGAATGCCATTCGTAATATAACGAAGAGAGGATTTATATTTGTTCAATTTAATCTGAAAGGTTCTATTTTGAAGATAGTTTTTAAACCAAGTAGCATATTCGGGTGATAAGCCCATATTTTTCAATTTATTTATTTAAATTGAATGGTTAACTGAATCAAACGCCTTTGCCAAATCGAATTAAACTACATCGCATTGTGATTTTCCATCAATGCATTTTTGTATTAGATTCAGAGTATAACACAAAATGGTACTGACAGGTTTACCAATTAGGAATCCATGCTGATTATCAGAAAATACATGTGTCAAGTTGAATTGAAGGTGTTCGGCTATGATACCTTCAAGAATTCTTGCAAACCCATTCAGTATTGATATAGGCCTATAGTTATCCAAAGATGTAGTGGTACCGCCCTTATGTATGGTAATAACAAAAGCTTGTTCTCAACGATCAAGGTATATACCTTGTTTCAAGGATTTTTTAATAGTTTCGCTAATGTGGGTGCCAAATATGCCATCCCTTAAGTACAAAGTTGGGTATACCATCTGGAACTATGGTTGGAATAGGTTTTAATTTGCGAGCAGTTTTAATGACATCCTTAGCTGAGATCGTCGGTATGATTATAACATTCATGTTAACAGGAATACTGGTGTTGAGATCTAGGATATCACTGTTATGATTAAAATTAATAGAGAAATATTCTTTGAAAGCCTGGACCACTTATGTTTCCTCCTTTATAATAGTTCCGTGTACATTTAAACTGCAAACACATTTGTAAGCTTTTTGTGTGTTGTAAAAGGACCAGAATAGCTTAGAGTTACCCAATAAGCTATTTTTGAGAGCTTGAAAATAATTATTTCTTGCAAGTCTATAATTTCTATTTACCAATTGCCTGAGAGCACGTTATTTATCATCCCATTTCTCACTCCGTTTTTTCTAACTTAATGTAGGCTCTTGTTTATTATTATTTTAAATTTCCGATTCATCCAAGGGTCATTAAATTCCTTCTTGTCATCAGTGTTGAGTATTTGGGGGCACATTTGTTTCAAAACTATCAAGTACATCACAGTAAAATTTATCAATGCACCCTTGTATATGGAGTTTCACATTATTTTCAATGGACGCTATATCCTTTACAATATTGTCAAAACTGGCCTTATTATAACAATAATAGAATTCAGAACTTTTGCTATTGGTTATTTTAGGTTGTGAGGACTCATAAATACCATAAATTAAAATGGGGGATGATGAAAGTCTTGCTTAACTAACGGTTGCACCTGTGTACACATAAAACCATTTTCCACATTAGTAATATATCAAGAACTTTTGTAGGATCGGTCTTGTCGTATGAACTGTTTATCTGTGTTAATGCTAAAGACACAGCTTAATTCCAATTTAGTATCGACGTTCTTCCTTGTATAAAAATAGCAAGATTTTTTGCTCGCCTCCCAGTCTATACCTGATACATTAAAGTGCCCTAGGAAAAATGTTAAACTTTATTGTTTATAAATTCCTAGATGAACCAATCACAATGATCCAGAAGTAGTTCAGGTTTTAAGCTAGCTGGAAAATAGAGAAGAGCTAGGAAGGCGAAGGTAAGACCTTTACCTGATAGGTAGCCTAATATTACTTATACCAGTACAGTCAATATATTCGTGGACTGGCGCCTAGAATATAGGCAACCAGTAGAACCCAGATGTCGTCATGGTTGCTGTGCTCGGCGTAAACGTCCACACACACAGACACTTACACAGATCCACACTGACATTCAAAATAGTCACCGTTGGCAGCGATGCACGTCTGCCACCGTTCGTCGAGCTACTGAAAACATGTTTGAAAAATGTTGGCGTTAGTAGACATCTCTCGTAGGGAACCTTTTGTGCCAGTGATGATCTCCTCGGGAGAATGAAAGCGACGTCCACGTAACTTAGCTTTCAAGCGG
>JAGDQP010037661.1:0-18520 GCA_022664845.1 Lepisma saccharinum
CTGTATGATGGCCGGTGTGGCGTATTCATAACGTTAAATAGTATAAAATTTACCAAGTTTCAGTTTATAATATTTAATAGATTTAAACGCAATTTTTCATAAAGTACTCAATACACCTTTCAAATTACTTGTCTCATGTTATTATTTAAGAAATTGAATATTTTGCCACTAGACTGAAGAAATGAGGCGGCATGCAAAAGTTCACCACAATGGTACGTCTGATTTGAAATTAAAAGTAACGTGTTTTGGAATTTCGCTCTCATTTAAACAAATCTTTTTGTACAGCAAAATTTGAATGAGACTACTTGCACAGAATTATCTAATTATAATTAAGTTGTGTCTTCTGCAGATGCAAATACCTTCTGATAACATTTCTGATACATATGCACTCTTTCCAAACAGAAACCTGAAGACAATTTTGCCTATCAAGAAACGATTTCTGGTCCAAAATTAAATAAAATTATAAGAAAATATACAATGCTTGATCTGACATTTGTTTTGGTATTAACATTGATACTTCTATTTACAGGAGATTGCTGGATTCAGTCGTGATTTCCTGAACTACATTTGGGAATAGGGAACGAAAAGGATGATCGAAGAGGATCCATTCGGTTGTGTATTAATTACGAATCCTTTGGTATGCACAAGAGCAATACCGAATAGCATAGGTAATTTTTGTACAATTTAATGAAATCTTTTCGGTCGTCCTTTTCGTTCCCTGTTGGCCTACATTGTATGAGTGCAAATGATGATGAACTGCCAATTATACAACAAAGCAAGTTTGGAGTTGTTAACTATCACACTATTAACAGTGGTGTCAGCTCACAAAATCGTTTTGAATTTACAACAAACTACAGACGTATCTAATGACTTAGCCACTTATATGTACAAAATCTACATTAATACATTTTCTACAACCGGCCAAATTACGATATTAGATTTAACGAGAACTAATTTTGTCTGTAATCAGATACTGCTCAACATTCAGAAACAATCAATTGTGCCTGTTTTAACTATGGACAAAGACTGTAAGAAAAGGCAAATTATGGGCTTTCACAATTCGCGACCTTTGTCACAAAGTAGTGTATTTTTTGTCTTATTCCACCACGTTACGTCAGTAGAGAAAGTTTTTGGGTCCCCAGAAGTGTATTTTCAACGAAACAATAGAGCTAATTTTATATTTATATCATTGGTTCACGATAGTACCCAACTGAACAATCGTTCATTACTAAAGATGTGTTGGAATCACAAAATACTCAATGTCGTACTTGTTCACATATCTCCTTGTGAGAACTGGGAAGATCCAGATAACAAAAATACATGTGCTGTCGTAACTTCTTGGAATCCTTTTGTCAACGAATTCACAGTGAAAATGACACGTTTACATGATACTGATAACTTATTTCACGAAGAGTTCCACGGCAAAAAATTAACCAATCTTAAGGGATATGAACTCACTACGTCATCTATTAATTTAAAGTTTATGCCATTTTATTTTTATTTTGAAACTCCTGATGGTACAGAGAAAAGTGTAGATGGTTCAATGTTGAAAGTACTGGAAATTTTGAGAACAACAATGAACTTTTCACTAACCACTAAAAGTTTATACAACGGACCAAAGGTTGGCACCAAATTGAGCAATGGATCATGGACAGAGGGAATTGTTAAAGATTTAGCTGAGTCTCAAGTTGATTTGGTACTTGCTCCCTTTGTAATGACTGCTGAACGACATCAAGATATTGATTTTTCTCCTGCAGTTAATTTTGAACCCTATTCTATACTTGTTCCGAAGTCAAAAAAAGTTCCGGAATGGATGTCGATGATGAGTACGTATAAGAATTCTGTATGGTTATCCATTTTTGGTCAGTTTGTTGTTGTTTGTTTAATAGTGTTGTTAATGAAGAGAATAAAAGTTACTACTCAGATGGCGAAGAAGGTTTCCGTAGTAGAAAATATTTTGAACCATTTATCTATCATGGTGCGTATTACCGTGAAACAACCGAAGGACACAGATATGAGGATTATGTTCTTCTTTTGGGTTTATTTTTGTTTGATTTTTGCTGCTATTTTTGAAGGAGGACTTGTTAGTAACCTCACAATGCCAAGATTCTTCAAAGACATCAATACCTTTGAAGAACTAGCTGATTCCAGAATGGAAGTATATTGTCATAGTATTGTTGAAAAGTTTTTCGACAATAATGCAGACCCCGTTTTATCAATTCTATACAAAAGACTTCACCCAATTGGTAACTTGATGCTTGTGTTAAAACAGTTATCAAGCAAAAGAGACAGAGCTGTCGTAGGAGCTCATAATGTTTTAACTTATGAGACCAAGATACTGTGCTTGAAATGTGAAGTTCCGTACCATTTTATGGAAGAACATTTTGGAACTCAAATAATAGGTTTTGGTTTTCCAAAATCATCTCCCTTTTCATCACGATTTAGTATTCTTATAGTTAGACTATACGAAGCTGGTATTATTCCAAAGTTTATCGCCAATATTATGAACAACGCAAGTGTGTCTGTAGTTTGTGCAAGTTCCTGTGATTCTCAATCAAATATAGTGTTATCTATGAGACATTTACAAACAACTTTTCATTTCCTTCTTTTTGGCCATGCTTTGGCTCTTTTCGTGTTTACAATTAATATTTTTATATTTCAAATCAAGAAGTTACAATCAAGGAAATAGAACAGATTGTCCGTGTGTGATATCTTTACAATAAAGAACATATGTTTTCTTTTACCAGTTGTACTTTTGTGATAATACTCATAATAGTACGGAGTTAATGTACTTAAACAAGCTTTGAGTTTAAATTATCATACTAAGTTAATAAAATTGGGATTTACCATATTGATAATGAATATCGAGAATCGCCTTAATTGATAACAAATTTAACCTGTTTCTGTGTTCATTCCAGTGGATATCATAAGCAGAGCTGAAACTGGGTCTTTTGGTGATCCGACCTGACCCGAACATAGGTGACCCTGTCCGAATGACCTGGAGTCCGGTTCTCAACTTGACCCAATTAACCCGGTGACCGATCTTTTTCCTGTGGTTAGAATCAATCAATACTATATGTGAGATTCCTTGAGAAGTGAGCTTATGTATGGGAACTTCATTGTAGAGAGTTTTAAAAGGTTACAGTGCCTTTATCATATTTAATCCTTAAAGCACAAAATTCTTTCAGAAAACCTTTCCGAGGGGGTATTTGCACACCTCCGGCGGCATTTTTCTTCTTTCCGGGGATATGAGACATTTCCATATGTTATTACTAGTGTTAGGAACTCTTTGGCGTCGTATTTTTGTACCCTGTGGAATAACACCCCTCCTCCCACTCACCACAGATAGAAAGTCTGTTCGCACATGTAGCACAGCTTCGATTCAGAGCAGAAGGTGACGTCTGAATGTTAAGAGAATAAATTCATCTAAGTTCATTTTTCGCTATTTTCATCTAAGGTAAGTGTAAACTTACAATTTTTAATACCTAACAACGAGTGAGTGGTGATAGTTCTCATGCGTATTATAAACACAACATAGTATCCTAATGAAAGGAAAGTTTAATGTCCAGCCTTCTTTGTTTACTGAAGTAAGAAAAAAATTCCAGTATTGTATGCAATGGGGTAATTACGAACATAGTACTTGGCAATCTCCGAAACCATTCTCCTACATACGCGGTTAAATGTCAGTTCGGCTTTACCCCATTTAAAACCCTTAAGAAATTATTTTTATCTCAGGAGGTAACGTTAGATGCGCCAATTTTACGCCATATATAGGCAACACATCAGTATATAAATACGTTATAAACAATTTATTATGCATGCCTTAATTTCTCTAGAATTGGTAAGAACACTTAAAGTGTTCGTCATTACCCTACTTTCCTATATACCGACTCCCGTTCATAGTCAGTTCTCTAATAAATAAAAAATCCATTTCCATCTCATTTGTGTGTAAAATGTTAATACACTACTACTGCCAACATACAAATGAAATAATATTAAATACTATCTAAGGAGGGCTTGAAGGACAAACTTTTGCTTTTAGGAGCCGGTAATTTAACTATTCACCCATCCCAACTGCTATACAAGATTCTTGTTATTAATGTATATTTGGTGAGTTTACAATTATTTGTCGCCAGTTCGAAATTTCAAAATCTTTTCTTTCTTGCTTCGAAGCTCCTTTCGCAACGATATTGTAAGCCAACTATCAACACTATGCATTATATTTACAACTCTTGCCCTTTCAGTATGTACTATACGCAGCTTACATGTTTTCTCAACCACTGGCAGCTTGTCACTGAAGTTGGTTTCTAGATTTTTGAAACGATTTTACCGAGGGTAGCCGAAACCTTACGATTGCGACAGTCTCGGCTTATCTGAAGAGAAATGTACCATGAATTATGGTACAATTATCGGCATATGTTAAAAATCACCGGAATGCTGTGAATATGAACATGGATAAAATGAAGAATCGAAATCAACGTTCCTAGATGGAGCAGAATTCTTTTGCTTATACTTCGACGGAATGTATCTAATAAAGAGATATTCGTTACGATTCTTAACCGGAAGTTGGTCAGATACCTTCTATTGTTAGAATTACGATTAACGTTAAACAAGTTCTACGTATTGGACCGACAGTGGCCTCCTTACCACTGAGTTCAAAAGACCCCCATCAACTTTAAAGTTCTGACCACACGCATAGAAAGGAAGCGCGCTAATTATTCAGACAACCGGGGGCTTTAGGTACTCTCTAATTCAAACCTACGGAAAGGTTGGCCTTGTCAAGGTAAAAGTAACAGATCGACTTTACACGCACGTAAGTCACTAACTCTCCAGCACAAGAAAGAAACCCACAACCGATGTCAAGCTAAAGCTGGGAGATCGTATTTTAACTCCCATTAGATTACTTCTTTTCATCTTCCAGAACCACACATGTCTTTCTACAGATTTAGTATTCTCTTTCAATGAATGATTGTTTCCGTCCCTATTAGGTTGTAATGATCATTTTACAGCATTCCGCAAAGTTTTACATTAAGATTACGATAACATCATCATGAGAGATAAGGGAATAATACGTTTTACTACTTTGGCTCTGGTTAACTCGACTATAGAATTTTAAAAAGGCAAACGAATATCAGTAGCCCACTAACAAGTTATCACTGCGCATGCGCTTATTCGTGACACTAGTGCCTCTTCTCTAATCCTATTGGAAACACAAGACAAAAACAGGCTATGTTTACTTCCCACGAGACTTTCAAGGTCCTGCTTGCGACATTAACACTTCTATGTTGCCGATGAAAATCGAAAGGCGAAAGCAGGAGACGTTTCTGGCCGTGTTCTAAAGCAGTGCTTTTCAACTCAAGAAACTGAGTCGTGCTATAAAAAGACTCACCACGTAAGAGGTTTGACTGATATTCGTTAATATCTCCTCCGCATTAAACGCCAGGCTTCAATAACTTAGCCGTTATCGACTGAGAGAAAACGCTTTGCGTGATATGACAATATTCAGCTGCACATTATTAAGCCCAAACTGACTGAAACAAATAGCTTAATGAGCTATATTTTAAAATTACACTTACGTTGGCATTTTCTTGCAACGTCATTGACTGTTAATTCCAGTATTGATATTAATTGTCGTGTACCAGTTCAGCATAAGAACTTGTCCACTGCCAAACGATTATGGAGGATTGTTCAAATGAAAATTATTTCCATTGTTTTAAAGACATTTATTATTTAGTTTTACCTGGCTATGAGGAAAAGAAAGGACAATGTAGCTACCTTAGTTTCATTTCAGGATTATCCTCCTTACATTTGACTGAAGGAAACAAAGCAAATTTTCATTTAGGATGTTCTGTTTCAGGATGCCATGCCGAAAGTAGGAACATATGTACGGCATTTAACCAAAAATGCAGTGGGGTTACTCAACAGTATACGAAAGGTTAATCATGCGAAAGACATTTTAATTACACAGTATACTCAACTGTTGTACATCGTAATTAATCAGTAAACAACTAATTAATCGATCATCGTAATTAATCAGTAAACAACTAATTAATCGATCACGACGAAGATTGAAGAGACTTGGAATTATGATTACAAACGTAAAACTATTTCTATTAGAATTGCTTTTGACTAACAAGCCTAGGACGGAGTTCCATACTTATCTCCATAAATATTACTGAAGCCAACAACATATAATTGCGTGTCTGCTGGTAATCATAAATTAGTAATGTTGTTAATCGAAGATTACTATCTTATAATGTCATTTACTTGCATGATAGTAACTGAGTGAACGATAAGCAATCTCTTTAGCTACTCCCAAAGAAACAAAGCTATAAAATATTGTAAATTCTGTACCAAAGCTTATAAAATATACCATCAGATTCATTTAAAAAATTGACCAGATTTCGAAGTCTGAAACAGAACCGATTATACATGTAATAATAGCAGAATATGTGAACGTTTATCCCTGAGTAGAACATAAATTCGGTACAACTACATTACTCGATCAGAAAAAAACAAACTAGAAAGCCCTCATAGCAGATAAAAGTTATCTACATGAAACCTGCTTCTCTGCCACTCAGTGATCTTCGATAGTTTGGTTACACTGACAATTCGCCATCCTCCTGCAGCTTCGGAGGAAAATTAAGATAGCGGACACCACATTAAGGTGTTGAACAATTTGACATCCATTCAGATTTCATATTTTAGAAACAATTACAAATATTCCTGGAGTTATTTTATGATTCTCTCTAAAGACGGGAGATGCATTTACTGTTAATATTGTTCAATGTTTCACGAAAACTAGAAACCGAATCCTACGATAATTTCTAACGTATTTTTAGTAAAGAGTTGAAACTCAGGATATTTAGTAGCATCTCATCCATGATAGATTTGACGCTTAACACTGACTGGCAAGATGGGGTGGCTCCAATTAGATCTGAAATGTGGTGGGAATTAGGAAAGACATTGTTGTCTTTTCTTGTACACGCAACTTTTTGAACTGAAAAAACTTTCCCATCGGCCTTTTATACAGGTTGGCAACATGGCGTCTCCTTAGCACTAGTCCTGTACCAGTCCGCTCTGTCAATTTTCTCTCTATCATGTGAAAGCGGTTTTGCGAAACGTTGCCACTTTTCTATTGTGTTTGTGAAATTCCTGTCTTAGTATTCTACAATCTAAGTATCCTTTTTTCTACCTTTTTACCATTATATATATCTACCAGGTGCCAAACTAAATTTATGCCGTTGAGCAACACGTCGCTGCGTGTCCCCCTCCAATCGGAGATGATATTGTGAGTAGGTGTGTGTGTGTGTCAGTGGCACGTCTGCTAGCGTCGAGAACACGTTGCGGTTAGTCGTGTGAGTGGAGATATTCAGTATGAACTATGGCTGTGTCAAACGCAGTGATTAGGGCCTGTTTACTTTACGAGTTCAAATTGGGCACAAAAGGTACTGAAGCAGCAAGAAAAATATGCTCGGCATTCGGAGATGCTACAGTTGGCGAACGCACCGCACGTAAGTGGTCTAAGATCTTTTCGACTGGTGATGAGAGCCTTGAAGATAAACCCCGATCTGGGAGACCAAAATCACTCAATGTAGACCAGCTGAAAGCAGCTATTGAAGAGGATACGAGCCAGACATGTCAGGAACTCGCTCAACGGTTTGGGGTAACTGATGAAATCATTCGTTTACGTTTGCATGCGCTTGGACGATCGTGGAAGATGAGCAAGTGGGTCCCGCACGAGCTGACTGCCGCGAACAGACTCCAGCGGCTGAACATTTGCTGATCATTGCTGAGTAGGAACAAATATTGTCCAATTTTGGACCGTATTTTGACGTGTGATGAAAAGTGGGTGATGTATGAAAACAAGAAGCTCTCGTACCATTGGTTGCTACCCAATGCCTTTGTCTGCTAAACCCAATATTCATCAGAGGAAGGTAATGATGTGTATGGTGGATTACTGTGGTGCATTTTGAGTTTTTGGAAAGTGGTAAGACCATCACAAAAGATGTTTACTCAGCACAACTGCAAACGGTAGCTATCAAACTCGCCTAGAAATTCCCAGCACTAGTGAACAGAAAAGGGGTTCTGTACCACCAAGACAATGTGAAAGCTCACACAGCAAGATGACCCTGGAAGTGATCTCGTCACTTGGGTGGGAACTTTTGCTTCACCCTCCTTACTCCCCAGAAGTCGCTCCGTCCGATTATCATCTCTTTTTGGCTATGGACAATTAATGCGCAATCGGTAGTTCAAAACTCGGGAAGTTGAAAACGCAGTGGCGCAGATTTTTTGAGTCGCAGGATACAAATTTCTACAAAAATGGCATCTATGGACTTGTTCGTAGATGGGAGAAGGTTGTAGAAGCGGATGGAGGCTATTTTCCTGAATAAATATTGTGTAAATCCCTTTATGCGCTTGTTTGCTTTTCTATGCTACAACGGCACGAATTTATTTGGTCTCCTGGTAGAATAGATCTAGATTTCATATTTCTAAAGCCGTACCGCATAGTTTTTAAGTTGAGCTCATTAAGGCAACAAATTATTTCTTGCCCATAGAAGCTATGAGAAACAATTTTTGAAGTATGTATTTACTTAATTATTGTGATGTTTTTCGAACAGCCTGATTCGCAATTTAAAGAACGAAAAATACGTATTTACTATAGATCGTTGAAGCTTAAAGAGAAACCGAAAAATAAGTTT
The DNA here is from genome assembly GCA_022664845.1 of Lepisma saccharinum. Lineage (NCBI taxonomy): Eukaryota > Metazoa > Arthropoda > Insecta > Zygentoma > Lepismatidae > Lepisma > Lepisma saccharinum. The sequence goes on from JAGDQP010037661.1 coordinate 8,703, forward strand.
ACGATTGGGGAGAGCAAACTCCAAATATTGACAATCTCGGGGTGACCGAGGGGTTAGCGCGCTCACCTTCTGTGCGCGTGGTCACGGGTTTAATTCCAGCCGGGGACTATTGAACGGAGTGGTTAGGAGCCCACTTTAAAACAAACTGTAGGTCCGGTCCTTAGAAGCTCACCAGCTAGTTTAGGACGTTAATAACAATCAATCAATCCGTCCAATATTTACTGCATGCAATAGTTGAGGAAATCTTTATTATATGTGCAACCTTCCTCGCGAAATAATTGAAAGGGCAACTTCACTTCTTCGTGATATCTCCCTGTTCTACCCTTGAAGGCAACTGTAAATATATAACATGCAACAAATTTACACAAAAATTTTCTATACGTGTTATAATAAACAACAATGGGCAGGAAAGTTACCTGGAAACAATATCACTAAGTTGCTTTTCACATCGGCAACTTGTTTAAATATATAACCATGTAGCACCCACTGCTTTATAAGATCGAAAATTTCATCTTCAAGCCTCAAGCTAGGCAATGAAATAGCCATAATAACCTTATTTGGACATGTTACATGCTAACTCAGACAGTATGGTATCACTTCTGCGAGGAGGAAAAAATCAAAATATGCAAGGATATCTAACGAAGTTGAAACTATCTGAACCCACACCTTGTTAGATGATCAACACTATCTGAATTAAACTATTGAAAAAATCGCTGTTTTTGGTACAAACAATTTCCTCAAATTTATAATAGTGTGTTTCAATAATGGATATTACAGAGAACTCAGTGATTTATACTTCAACAACGAAGAAGATTCCTCCTCGCACTTTTGAGGGCTCATCAACTACATCTCTTCTGAGTCTTCCGAGAACTATTATAGAGAAAATATTTGGTTATATGAAATTCCATGAGTTGGCAATTGGGCCTCGCTTGACTTGTCGATCTTTCTACTCGATGACTGGAATCATACTTAATTCTTCGTTCCAGCTCCTGGAGAAACGAATTCAACTAAAAGTCCAGAGCCTTGAGAGAGAAATCCTGGTTTCAGCACTGAACGGATGGAATGCAAAAGATCGATATGTGAGTTTACTTGCTAGATATGTAGCAGATATACTCCACTCAGAGTACAAGTTGCTTCGTGCTGCTTGTTGGAGGTATGTTGAAAATAATGTTTGGACTTTCTTCTCAGGAATGATACTAGATAAATTCCTGCAAGGAATAAATATAGCGACTCCAAGTAGCACTTTACTTATTCACGAAGAGCAAGTTCATGCCTTGACAGACAAGATTCAACGCCTTAATTGTCGATTTTTGGACTTTTTTGAGAAGTGTATTCAGCCTGACTTACCAAAGATTGTCCCGTACGGTGTACAAATAACAGATTACATGAACTGCCTTCTGAACGCTGAATATCACGTTACAGTAACGCACAATCAACATAGTCTTCACATGTCTGCAACGTACAAAATTCCGAATAGTAGTCTTCTCAGAAAACTACCGCAAGTAAATTCAGTGCGCCCGACTGAGTTTGATTTGAGAAAGTTTCGTAAATACTTACGACACGTTATTAAATGGAACAACAAATTCGTACTTACACACGAGCAGCTCGAAAATCTTTCAAGGGATCACGCTCTGATGGAGAAACATCAATATCCTGATTTGGAGGTTAGTAAAGCTAAAACCGCTTTGGTTCCAGGTCATCTGTATAGAGACATGTTTTACGGGGATGGTGATAAAGGAGAACACATGTCGTGGCAAGCTCCGCAAGAACAGCTTGAATTCCAGTTTGAGTTACGTTGCTCTAAGACTGAAGCTCCTTTGGATTTGACCAGACTGTCATTTAATGAAGATGTTACATGTAGAAGATGGAAGTTAGGAAAGCAAATATTTGATAGCATCAGACTTGAAGATTGCCTGATAGAACTTGGTGAAGACATTAACTTCCAGAGAGCTTATAGTTTTTTCATAGCTGTTCACGCCAAATTTTCACCGTCCTCTTCTGCAGAAATGTCCTTCAAGCATGAATATTAATAAGAAAATCCTAATACAAGCAGTGTTATTTTCTCTAAATAGAATTCTTGTGATTGTGGAACAAATATATGTAATTTTTTTTCAAATTCACCAGGGTTTTATTAACGATCAATGAAATCCTTAAATTAATTTAAAAAAATTAAAAATCTTAGGATCAAAGTGTTATTGTTTAAACAAACCGGATTATAAATGCTTTGCAAAATTAAGAATAGTACGAGATACAAAAATATAAAGAAAGCTTCTTCGCAACTGTAACTAGTATGCTAGTTAATGCTGTTGCAGGTTTCGACCAACTGTTACAATTCTCACAAGTGAATCACTTGGGTCAGAAGACTGATACTGATTAAATTTGGTTTAGAAATATATGTACTCGTAGTCACTGATTCTGCCTCTAAAGTTTTTTTCCGTGTAGCTTCCATGTAATTAATAGCGACCTTGACTGACCAAAGGTAAAATCAAAACTTGTATTTATCAGTAATGTCTTCTGTGTGGGTGTTAATAATAATAATAATAAAAAAAAAACTTGCTCGCTTTCCGCGCACGTAGTCCTCCTGGCTTAAGTCCGGTCTCTCTCTCTCAAACCAAATAGTTCAGAGTCCAAATTAACAAAAAATAGGCAAGCTCGTTTAAGTCATTAATTACAAACCCAAAAATCCAATTTCTGCATTCAGTAATCAAGTAAGATGAATAATTCAAACGACAATTCGTATATTTTGGACATTGCAAGTTTTTTGATTCAATGTAATCAAACGCGGCATCCAATGCGCGCGCAGCTTCACACAGATTTAGTTGAGCTTCACAGCATGTGCGTTCATGTTAAGATGTGCACACATTCAGTTGCTATCTCTGCTATCACCCAGCTTCTAATCTCGCATTGTAGCGGTATTGTAATTTTAATTTTTTAATCATTTCATCGTTCATTCGGAGGTCTACTGCGGTATTAGTCTCTGATCATTCGATCATGTTTAAATTCGGCATACCGAGTGTGAACGGTTTTAAACGACGGTGAAGATTCACCAAGAAAAACGTCTAAATTGACTACATTTGGGTACCGTTTACATTAACTCTTAACAAATTATGGAAGCAGCAAAAGGTGATATGTAACATGATTCTTCAGCTACCGTTGGTTGCGAGTTTTAACTAGTTCACTCCAGGCAGACTGCAGTGGGATCCCGTTGTGTAAACACTGCCAGCACATGGCTGATGTGAAAGCTGAACAACGAATCAACCAAAATCAAATTCCTGGTGGAACTTTTGCAACATTCAAAATATTAACTGAAGCCAATGAGGCAAGTAGGTATGTATGTCCAGAACACGTGTTCGAAAACAAACAGTTCTCATAGGGGAGGGAAGGTGTGGAAGACAATTTCCGTACAGGTCAACCGCGTGCCACAATCACCGACAGGAACATCGCAAAAGTGTGTAATGTGAAGGGGAAAAAATGACCAAAGGCAAAGTGTTTGTGTAGCAGCTCAGTTGGTTAACTAGAACAGGGTAAGTATTCGGCGAATTTCTATACAAAAGCTGAAGATTATGTGCGAGGGATTTTCTGAAAATAATGTCAGAACAAAAGCTTTGCTACACAGTTATGTATGGACAATGTTATAACACACTAACAATAACCTGTCACGAATTACATGGATTCTTGTATCTGGAAACTCAACGCCGATCAATGAAGAGAAACGTATTCAGAAAAATATGCATGAGCCTTTCAGATATACCAGAGTTGTGGAGGAATGGATGGGACCTTAGACCAAGACCTGACACCTGGCACGCGCCGGCGGTTACGTCTTTGAAGCATATATTGGAAGAAAGAAAAAGTGGTTTCGATCAGTTTTGTTTCCACCGGTGTGTGAATAAAGGAGACAACTTAGAAGGTGATAACACTGAAAGAAACTAACGTGGTATGTAAATTGGGTTCAGTCCCGTTTCTTTCGTTGCACCTTGTGTAATTTCCCATAATTACCAAACAACCCTTCTACATGAATATGATTTTAATGAATGATTGTTCTTGTCATATTACAAGATGTACGATTAAGTTGAATGCTGGCCACAAAGAAACGAGAGCGGAAGCAGCTTAATAAGTAACTCACTGAAGACACGAATCACTGGCGGACCCTGAAATCGATGTCCCCACGCGCGGTTCTCGGACATATACTGCAAAACATCACAAACTGCGGCTTCTGATAGGTGCAGCCTGGTTTTGTTACCTAGGCTGCACCTCACCAGGATTTTATTTTCAATATGGCCCCCTAAGAGGTTCAGTTCTCCCATCGACATCCTTATGCACTTCTGTTGAAACCTACTCTTCTAAATATTTTAACATTGGCTTGATGTATATATCCCTTGTACACCACCACTCCAGTCTCACATGTTTGTTACACCTCTCTACTGAACCCTGACTATCATTTCATTATTCAATTCTACGTGTAGCAGTCGCTTTTCACAACCTCTGAATTTTCTTACTTTGTGGATCTTTCTCTTGATACGATTGTTCTTGCTTTTCTCCTGATTTCCTATAGTATTCTTTCGTACGTATGTACTAATCATCATAATTATATCGTACGTATGTGTCAAACATATTTGATATCATTTTACTCCGTTTATCATGTTTCCCCTTCCACTTGCCGTAGATTCATAGCTTAGCAACTACCTTATACTTACTGAATTACTCTTGGTGCAAAGATGCATACATAATGACAAGTTTTAAAAAAAACTTATATCTACAATGGGATTCCTTCAACAGTGTTTTCAGCTGGTGTCAGAATTGAGGTTTCCTTTCCTGTTTGAAGCACTTCTTACATATAGCGAGATCACGCCAAGGTCATAATGGCACATCCGGAATATTTCATAGTGTTAGCTGTTCAAAACCTGGTTCAGCACTACAGTTATGAGACGTGCACTGTGATTTAACACATGGTAGATTACATGTGACAAAACAGGCATATCTGTTTAATTTTGATGTAATTTTTCACGATTTCCTGAGTTGTGTATACTGAACCTCCAATTAGTCTTTACTGCATAGGGGAGATATTGACTCGTATTGCAATAGTCCGGTATTTTTAACTGATATCAATCATATGTTTCCCCAAGACAATAAAAGATACCTGGAACTGAACCACGATCTTTGTTCTAATCTCGTGGACATACTTTAGTGTGTTACAGATTTCTCCAAATACACAGTACTGGTCCCCATATGATCGATGGTGTGTGTCGCAAACCTTTCCAAATTAAATTCAGTTCTGAACTTCTTCCTAGCTAATGTACGTTTAAGAGCACCTGCTACACATAACAGTGCCAACTGAGGAAGTCGTGCTGTCTGAGGCATTAGCCCAGCGTCTCCAAGGCCGCCGAATCCCGCCAGGAGCATGGATGTTTGTGGATTTTAATAAACATTGCATTCATTTAATCATGACGTGCCGAAGTCAAAAGTTACTAAAATGTCCCATAAAATATAAAAGTTTACGTACACGAGTAAACAACATATTTTACATACTTTTAATATCTAGGAACCGAAATACGTAAAGCAGAAGCCGATCTAAAATTCCCATTTAAGTTAGTCCATGGTAGTTTCATCTGAGGTCTGCTTTCGTATTCCTATTCAGACCACCCGAAGTAATCAATTTCACATTGTTCCAGGTTATCAATCATCTAGCGCTCGCTCTTCCGTAGGTTGCCAGAGTTACAGAATGAAGTAACACTTAACGTTGATCTCTTCAGCAAGGAACTGTGTATAACTGATATAAGGTGCTACCTACGTTACCACACATCTAATTAAATTTTAATCACTTTTTTTTTTCTTTTGTAAATAGTTGTTGTTTCTAATTGCATGTGGGATTTTTTAAAATAATAAATAACCAACCATACTCACTTGTTTGAAGTAAACTGACTTCTGTGCTTGCATACGTTACATTGGCGTCTCAACATGTAAACAGTAACATTTGGCATACCATCGGAGTTTCATGAAAGTGTTATCGCTATTTCGCTGACAACCAATGTATCTACAAATCAACAAATTATAATAAAAAATGTACAGGAAATAACTTGCACATTAGGATGTTTTCAGAAAAAAGTATATTTTTGACAAGAAATGATTTACAAATGAACTATAGATACACATACATTCATATCTATGCAGGCGTTCAGTCATACCTTATCAAAGCAATCTGGCACTCATTCAAAATTATCCACTTCAACTTTCTTACACATACACACACTCACCTATTCTCAAACACACACGCACAATGTAAGAATGCGCATACATCCATGTAGCACACACACACAAATATATCAACATACATACCATCTTGCAATCCATACACAACAAGCATATTTTTTTTTTCAACCACTGGTACTTCTTTCAATTAATATGGCGAGAAAATTATATTCCACAGTCGGTTACTTCTATTATTATGAATGAACAACACATTGCAAACCAACTCATCATACAGCAGATTGTTCATGCTCTCTAAATATATATATACAGCCTCAAAGTTTCATGTTCAAGATCCAATCCACTGCTAGCCGCTTTTTTATTCACTCACACTACAGCAACAAGGGTATGTATGTATTCCAAATAATCTAGAACCTTGTGAACAAAACGCTTATTATTATTTTTTTGTTTTTTGCTTGTTTTTATACTATCAGCATTAGTAATTAAGGGAAACTTGTTTTTTCTTCTTTTTACTATTCTATTTCTCTGTTTATAACAATATGAATGTGAATTAAGTCACATGCAGAAATGAGTTATTCTGGCATGGGTTATAAAACACTTTGGCTTGCATCTAGAAGGGCTATTTTTTTTTTTTTCTTTTAAACACCACACTAATGGCACACGAGCTTGTTTCAGTACCATGGAGATAACGCTAGTGCAGGTCATCTGAGCAAATTGCACCAAATTAAAGGGCTATAAAAACTGACCTACAGTTGGAGAAATGTCAGGAACTCATCTTGCCTTGATTTTTTTTTTCCATTTTGAATGGTGAAAAAGTAAGAAAAACGCAAGTTTTAACAATCCAGTCACCGCTATTTTTTTTTCCTCATTTAAAAATTCACAACGAAGTGGTACTAGTGACTCTGAAGTATAGTAGATGACAGTTAATCACACACGTCATTTCCCCTTCACCCCACAAGCATATGTTTTTTTTAATACAACGTTCTTCTCAGTCCTACCAAGATATGTTTCTGTCATCTCCTCTTCTCTTCGTAATAAAAACACTCTCTCCATGCCAATGTGTTTTTTCTTTATATTTTGATGCACACAAGCTTGGGAAGTTCAGCTTGTGAGATAAACAACGGTTACCTCACCTGCAACACTCTTTTTACTCCAATTAGCAACAACTGTAGCTTATTTTCTTTAAAAAACAAGACTTCCATTACGAAAGCCTTTGGATTTCTTCTTTGCTACCAGAAGCACATACCTATACAGGTGTAATGTGTCTGGCAAATACTGAACAATGTGCAGTGTAAACGAACACATAAAAACTGTCTTGTCAATTCTACACCAAATTGTACTCCTTGAGGTTTAACTGAAGAATAGTGTCCTTAACAGCTGCGAACACAAACCTGATGTTCTCGGTATCTGAAAATCAAAGAAAAAAAAAATAGATAAACACAACAAGTTATAACTACAACTGTACATATTCAACATGCTATTGACAATAAGCAAATTAAATTCTCTAATATAAATATGGATAATTATTTCATTTTCGTGTCATCTTTATTTATTTATTCATGCTTCTTAGTAAAAGTCAGACGCGCCAGCACTCTTATGATTGAGCGGCTCGGAGAGAAACAAAATGGTACGCTTCAAAGCTGTTTTGACAATTACTGTGGAAAAAAGTCAAATGTGTGTCTAAATCTGAGGAAAAAAAAATAATTACTGAAATAAATTGTGTGTGTCCAACACTTCTCTGTATATGTGAAAAAACAAAAGAAAGTTTTTTCAACCAAACTTTTACGATTCAGACATAATTGCATTTTCTTTTCGATGTACTCTGAAAAATTTCTGCTCGGCTTTACCATTTTGTTCCCCGGGTCGGTAAATTTTTACCTTATATAACTTTCTTACATGCACACAGTGGATAATGCGACCTTTTCTTGCGTACAGATTTTTTTCTGTTGCTTTTAAATAGTCTTAGGTTTGATAGACGAAAGAGGAGAAAAACGGCTCACATTTCGATCTACTATTCCCGCATTCGCGTGCTAAGATACGGGAATACTTCTGTCAGGATAGTAAAGCTTGGTTTCCAACACGTGATCTTCAGACTACGATCCATATAACCATTTAAAATAGATACATGTGTTCGTATTACATACTAGTATGAATTACATAAGGTTACAGCAACACATATCAGCCCCTAAATCACTTTTTCAGCTTGCAGCACAACACTAGAGGGGGCGGTTATGCGAATCGTGGTTCTGATTGTATATAAACGAATCAAGACTTGTCGCGAATTTCGCTGCGCCCAGCCAGTGTTGTTATATTCGCGGTCTCTTTACCATCGCCAGAACTGCTATTGTAGAGTCCTTAAAGTGGCACAAGAGCGACAGAATTTCCGGTTCATCAAACTTTCCAGTTCAAAATTTGGAGAAACACTGCTGCTTCCATTCTAAGAGTTCCCATTGTTATCAGATGTCTTATTGGTATTAGCACTTTTTTGACGAACTTTCGTATTTCTTTCTCTTGATCACGAATTGCAGATTTTTGTCTTGCGATACAACCCCGTACTGAACAATAGTCCTCACATGAAGAAACCGGTATTTTTCATTGAATTATTAAAAAAAATCATGTAATTTAACTCATCGTCAGTATTTTTAACAATTCCGGATTAATGTACTCGTTCCTCTTGCATCAACACATTTGCTCCCATGCGCAATTCCATTTGAATGTATATAGTTGTTGTGGTGTGCAGTGTACGTGCAGAATGCTTGTAGAATTTCAGTTACGATGAATCTTGATATTGCTGTACCCTAGCGATGAAACTATGCACTATTTTGGGAGCGGAAACAATAGACAACACACAAAGAGAATTGCGCGCGTAATTTTTTGTGTGTGTGTGTGTGTGTGTGTGTGTGTTTTTCGTTTGACTGTCTTTGAAGGTAAAATAAATAAATAATGCCGAAAGGTCTTAATAACAACAATATTGCTGATACATTAGAACAATTACTTATTTGATTCTGGATCAGAGGCCGAGTTGGATAAGATAAAATTAATTGTATGGGCGGTAACAGCACTATGGCTTACGCCCGTCCCGGCCGAGTTGGAGTTCGGCGACGATTTTGATGTTGATCCAGATTGTGCCCGAATCAAAAGGTGGGGAGTTTCATTATAAGAAAAACAATGTCTAATACGATGTCTTGAGTATTACACAATGCTACTACGCTAACAAGGAGCCCGTCAATGAGATCATTTCGAAACCTACTCCGAAATTCTGTTACAAGAATCTACATCTTATAACATTTTTTTTTAATTTATATGGAATTTTACAATCTGAACTATCTGAATTTTGGGGGTTCCGGATCCCCTAAATACGTCCCTGGCGAGAAGTGCTGCGATGTTTGGTGGTAACGCTACAACTCGGCAGTGTTTCATTCTAGGACGACAGTGAAGCAGAAGTGACTTCTGTCGATTGAATCATAAAAAATAAACTTTTTGTACACTTCTACCAATAATCCAGCCCTTATCTCGGTACCTTGCAGTTAATATAGGCAGCTTACACCAGATGTGTAAATGTGAAACCGGAATTTGTGCATAGACGGCGTTAGCTGTCACTGTGTTTACCGTAA
>JAGDQP010037662.1:0-18520 GCA_022664845.1 Lepisma saccharinum
TGTGTGTGTGTGTGTGTGTGCGTGTTCTTAAACTGAAAAAGTGAAAAGAAATAAAAATATCGTCGACACGTTACGCCATTACTGTCCCGCTACGTACAGTAACCGCCGATACAGTGGCAGACGCTCTAGTCTGACATTTATTCATGGTTTTCGGGACACCACATGTTATTTCTTGGTACCGCTCTTCGGTTCATTCTTCCGATCTCTTGAAAGAATTGCAGAAAGGACCGGAATCTATCTATCCTTCTGCGCCACAGGTCACTATCATATAAGGATCGCGGAGAAATTCCATTCAACGCTCTTTTATTTACTATGTCCCTGGACGATCAACAAACAATCAGCGTGGTCCAAATACTTACCATTGGCAACCTTGACATAAAACATCAGCCATCACGAAACACTGACTGCGTCAACAGTGTTGGGTTTTCACCCTACTCTTCCACTCGAAATTGAACTCGGTACTACCCCGGAAAGCATTTCCAATACGGAGAGATTCGCTCAATTAGAGTATATAAGAAAGGAAGCACACAAATCACTCGAAAAGATATTCTAGATTCAGAGGAGGTTTAGCGACCAGCATACCAGTCATCCGATCTATTTGTGATCAGAAGATCTTAATTCGTGATACTACTCCAAAGACCAATACTTCGAAATGTCTGGGCAATTTGTATGACATGACGGCTACGGTGTTACGCCAGATAGACAAAAATACGTGCCTAGTGACATATGATAACCCACGAAAGCGAAGGGAAACGGATTTGGTAACCGTTAGCCGGATCAAACCCTTTTTCCCACTCACAACCGAAAATCACCAGTCCCAACCCAGGGACGACAGGTCCTCGGACCACCAGGAACAGGTAGACACAATGCACATAATACAAGGCACGTCGAGGGACGACGTCCCCATTAAGTTGTTAATGTTTCTTTTCAATTTGAATATACGCTTAGAAAAGGCGTCCATGTGCTATGATCATACAGTGTACCATGAATGTAAATTAAAATGCTGTTACTGTGAAGTCACCTATACCATCAGTGACGAGAGAAACGGACGATTCGCATGCTCCGATTGTAACAGAGTATTTCCTTCCCTTGAATTCTAGAAGTATCAGCGACAGGAACCTAGCAGCTACAAGGCCATATGTTACAATGTAAAGCAATGTCTGACTTGTCGTTGCACCATCGATATGGGTAAAAAGAAGAATATAAAAAAGTCAGAAATATGGAGAACATTACGGTCGTCATTGCGAAAAGTACGTCATACCTGGACATCATTGCTTTGCAAAATCAAGTCTAAAAAGCAAATGTAAACTATTAAGTCAAGAGGTTGGCACACTTGTAACACTATTATTAACACCCTTATTAAATGCAGTTGCAGACAGTTTAAATAACCGATAGTATGGCTACTTCGCAGTTTCAAAAATGATACTGGTTCCCGAGCAGTCATCTGCTCAAATAATTTATTCTGTTAAATCCAGCGAATCATATCAGGCACGGTTAGACTAGAAAATACAATATATAGATATATTACAACGAACTGATGTAACCACCCACGAAAAATGGAAATTGTACTAACAAGCTTTACATCCGTACTTTGAGCATACCCCACAAGCACATAAACCAATAGCATATAGACTCTCATCCGGCGGCAGGGAGTCAATCTTCACTATTTCAATTCATTCCTGATTCTGTCCCGAAAACACTTAGTCAAAAGACGGGAGTATTATTAAAACTCATGCATGCATCCAATCGCATCAGTTTGGATGCAACAGATGTAGTAACCGTAGAGAATAATCTTGTTCCTGGTTCCAACATGATAGATCTCATAATTGAAGTGGGGCGAAAACGAGCAGAACGTAACCCTGTAGGAATCTAGGCATTCAAATAATTGCTTCAGCAAATAAATGTCCTCAAAGAATTAATCAATTTTCAATTCGTTGAGGGCATTGTAAACCAAAAAGAACGGATCAAGGTAAAACCTAACACGAAGAATATTAAAGGAAAGAAACAGAAGACAAAGAAACGCAACATTTAAAAAAATATCTATAAGCTATAGAGAATACAAGTTTTAAATCAAGTATGTACGTAGAGTGTATTATACATATACGGATCCAGTGTCTGGTAGATGTTTCCAAACTACGAAAGAAAACAAAATTTCAAAGGAAACCATTCAAAAATGGTTAACTTCACAAAAAGCACATACGTTACGTCCCCTGCACTAAAATATTTTCTTCGGAAACAGTATGTCAATGGTCTTCATCAATTAATTCAAATTGATTTAGCAGATTTGCTAAATGGGGCAAAGTATAATGATGGGTATAGATACATTTTATGTGCTATATATGTGTTCTCGCGTTATGCGACTTGTATTCTTGTCAAAAACCAGACGGATCCTGTTATGGCTAAAGCCATCACAAAAATTTTGAAATCGGTGAAATTTCCAGTCGTCCATTTTGAAACCGATTTAGGAAGCGAGTTTTATAATCGTCACGTAAAACTTGTGTTTGAAACGTATCGTGTGAATCATTATAGTGTTCATTCGGAAATGAAGGCGGCTCTTGTAGAACGATTCATACGTACATTGAAGGAAAAATGTACAAATAGTTTACCGTTGAAAAAACGTATGGTTACATTGATGTGTTCTACGATCTTGTACATAGTTATATTCACACTATTTATTCACCATTAAGATTTAATGTTAACGATTAAATTGTAAACCAAGTCTGGCAAACCTTATATGGGAGCAAAACCAAAACCAAACCCTAATGTAAATCGCATCCGGGGAATTATGTCCGTGTTAGTAACTACAAACATAAATTGGAAAAGGGATATTTACTAAAATGGTCGCGTGAAATCTTTATCGTGGACCAATGTGTAAAAAGTACACCAGGCAGCTATAAAATCAAAGATTGGAATGGCAATCCCATCAAGGGAACCTCTTATACTCAAGAACTACAAAAAGTTCTTGAGAAAGAGAAAAACGTATCTGATTGACAAAGTATTGAAACAATGAAAAGGTTAGGCCTACGTCAAACAAATAGGGTATCCTCCAAGTATGAATAGTTGGATACGACAAACAAACGTTCAGTTCTCTTTGTGATGCCGTCTGAGCAGGGTTTCGATGAATTTTATGTAACCTTACCATCCAATGCAAGTACACATATCTTTCAGAATACAACGGCATCGTATACGACCAAACTATGTCAGCCACTTCACTTGACGGGAGATTGAGTGGTGGGTGTAACTAGCTTTACTGCCCTTGGAGTTTTTATAATCTTCAGCATGAGGAAGAAATTATTATTCAAACACGTGGGAAAAGAAAACGGAATACAATATTAAATTCCACCCGGGTACTATGATTCTGTTCCTAGAATGTTGAAGTATTCCTCACATGCTTCAAGTACAACAAGAACAAGCACAAAAAGAAGCAAAAGTAAAAGAGGGTAAAAACCAATGGATACTAACCTTACTTGAGAAAATACTTAAAGTAACAGTTTTCAAAAATAATCAAGAAGAAGACAACGAGGAAGGATTTTTTCGTGATAATGAGAATGATAATGTTGATGCAACGGCAATTGATGATCCTCTCATGCTTCATTATTATAGTACAAGGCATCAAGTATTTATTAAGCATCGACGTTATCGTAGACGCCAATACGCGATTGTCATGACACTAGGCTTACAAAATATATTTAGATTCAGTAATGATTGCAATGTAAGCACACGTGACATTCACTTTTACCCCATCCGCCGCGGCAGACGACCCATGATTCTAACTGTGGTTGCACCCTATCCATGTAATCTGGCGGAAATTAATGTTTGTCTCGATATTGTGAAGACAACGCAATATTGGTCAATTCCTTCGAAAGATCAGTGTGAATACCAATATGGCAAAATCCAATCGTTCATATTTGATCAACCACACTATGTCAAAGCAGAAAATAAATATTTTGAACCTTATATATAGACTTAAAAGTTAAACATGGTAAAAATTACCATTTCAATTTGGAACTTCGAGCATTACACTTCAGTTTAAACAGAAAGCAAAAATTCATGATTTCGGAAAGTACAGATGACAGTTTCTACATACGCTAGGTTCCAATGCTAGTACACATACGTATGCCAATAATACACCTACCCATTTTCGTAATATTCTGAATCATCGTATTCACTTGAATGATGTTTCGTGAATGGTAGGCCTTGCGAAAATTCATATTCCACTCACATGTGAGAATGTTCTTGAAGGGGAAAATGTCTTTCGGTTTGATTTAGCAAATGGTACAAAAGTAAAAGATAAGATTACAGCAGGGTATTATGCAACCATTTACTGGATGAACTCAATAAAATTACACCCACCATACAATTTGCATATTCGAATACGTTACAGGGTTATAATTCAAGCCGTACATTTATCTCCCCTGTTGGCATTACAGTTGAGATTGGAACCGAACATTAACGTTTTTAAAAAGGATATCAACCCAAAACAGCGCTAGTTGAGTATTGGATACACTCAACAAGTGTTTGTGTATACGGATATTATTCAGCCACAATATGTTCGCGATACAAAGGCACCACTAACTCGTATTGTTATCATGACGGATACGAATCACGGAAAAGTCCAAACCATTATATTTCAAAACGTTAATTACTTTCCATTATCCAAATTAAGTTTCGATAGCATTGAAATCCTACTAAAGGACCATGTAGAGCGAAATTTGCCATTTGCATCTGGAATGTTGACGGTGATACTTCACTTTAAGTGTCTCTCCAAATGAAAGTTAGAGCATATCGTGGTCGTGGAATACCCTATTTCGCAGGGCCCGTTTACCAGCACGGGCATGGAGAAGGGAGTTTATTTCGTGGTCTTTTCCATTTTGCCATGCCATTCATTAAACAAGACGCACAAGCAGTTGGGCGACAAGCCTCACAGACAGGAATCCAAGTTAGAAAATCGTGCCATCAAGGAATCAATCAATGCACGCGTCAATGAGGCAGGAACGGCTTTAAAGACAAAAGCTGCAAACAAAATGACTCAGTTGCTTACCGGAAGAGGTAGGAGACGGGCTAATCAACGAAGAGCTTCTGGTCGTGTTGGTCCTCCTCGAAGAATAAGCAAGAGGCGTCCTACCAAAACACGTGATATCTTTACTTAAGCATCATGTCGTTCCTTACACCCAGCAGTAAAGAGTGTTGTACCAACGAATTTTACTTGGTATCTGTACCCATGACGCAAACCGCCATTAAATCATCACGTATGGTCGAATATCGGCCTATTGTCACATTAATATCAGAAGGACCCATTGAATTTGTTATTCTCGGAGACACTGCAGAGTATATTCATCCAGAATACTTCTACCTCTACGTTAAATATAAAATTGTACTTGGAGATGGTTTAAATCTTCACTTAGCCACAGAAGGACCTCCACCCGTTATCGCAGATGTCGTTTCGCCAGTCAATAATTTCCTCCATTCTCTGTTCAATAAGGTAGACGCTACCTTAAACGACAAATTGATTTCCTCTTCTAATGGTACATACCTTTATCGTGTATATATCGAAACCATTCTCAATTATTCCCAGGTTGGTACATCCATACTTTGACCAATGCACTATGGTATAAGGATACCGCAGGTCAATTCAATAATTTTTGCAATACCAACACCGGATTTCAAAAACGTACTTCTTATGTTGGTGGCAGTGCTCCTTTTGAAATGCTTGTACGCCTGCATATAGATATTGCCGGGATCGACTGTATTCTCCCATATAAAGTTACTTTTCGAGTAAAATTGTATCGTAGCAAAGATGCGTTCTATCTCATGGCAGGTCAAAATCACCACTTCAAGGTTGAGTTAAAGGATGCCACACTTTATGCTCGTCGTATGTATTTATCAGCTGATTTGGCCTTTCAATTAAATAGTTACATACTCTAAACTATTGCAAAATTACCATTAACCCGAGTCGAAACTCGTGTACATACCATTCCTCAAAATGTATCAACATACAATCTGGATATTTTTTTTCTGGGGGATGTGGCTAAAGATCTTGTCATTGGATTTGTTTCAAATAATGCATTCAATGGTCAATTCGAACTCAATCTCTTCCATTTCGAAACTTTGATCTGAGCAATCTCCAGGTTCAAGTTGGTTCTAAATTCTATCCGCTCACTCCCTTGACTCCAAAGTTCGCAGAACGTTTGTAACTTTACACTTTGTTTTCCAGCACTAGTATTTTCTATCAAAATGCTGGTCGTACCATTTACCTATGGTGATTACGCTCAAGGGTATGCCCTGTATGCTTTCATTCTGTCTCCTGCCAATACGCTTGAATGTTGTTGAAGATTCTTCTGTCAACTTGAAAATTGGTTTCAGAAATCGTGTTCATCATTCAATCACCTGTAATATCTATGCAGAATTTGATTCCCTGATCCAGATCGATCAAGACCGTTATATTTATACCGATAGTGCTATTTAAGATCATACCTTTTTCAAATACCTCAAATCGATGACATCTATATAAGGTGGCAATAACATTGTATTTACCTCATTGATTCGCCGGACGCCATGTGGAGAAATATTGTGCAGTTCACAGTCTTTTACCAGGGAGATGCTGAGACGCAGGATCTTGTGGTTAAAGAATTTGCCATCGTGGATCCCGATTAAAATACATCGGAGTCCTGGATCTTCAAACCCCGCTTTCTATTTATGGAGTTACCTGTAGCCTTGAAATATACTAATGATTATATTCTTACATTACCACACATACGATTGGACTTCACTCGAATGATGGTGATTTGGCGTAGTGATCTTAAAACAGTGTTAATGATTTATAGACAAGCCAGTTGCGTGTTGTGTACGTACTTTTACGCGCCAACTTTTTCTGGAACGACTTCTTGCGCGACCTGTAATCAACGTAGAAGATCTCCAATGTCCTAAATATACAGATTTATGTTTTTCCGTATCTTCGTGTGCACATCCACGACACCAATTTGGAAAGTACTGTGCAGTGCGTGAAGCCAAAGCCTATGGACACTACGTCAAATACTTGAACTTATCTCGCTATATCCTTCCCCAGCGTTGTCCTTCGTACATTCCAACACCTACTGTAGAGTCAGATGTGGACTCATAACATCATCGAGACTATTTTACACGACTGTCTAAGTTCAACGGTATTCACTGGTGAATATGCCATAGATACTCTACCTGTGCAAGTGAAACACCCAGCCGCATAAATAATAAATTTGAGTCCTTCCAGGCGGCAGCCATTGGGTGTGTGTATACATTAATGAAAAAGTATTTGGCGATTATCTCGATAATCTGGGAAATTCACCTTCCAGACCTATTGTGAAATTCTTGCATAAGATATTATTATTTAAATAGTGTCCAGTACCAGCATGACCAGTGTGTCTTATGTGGTCTGTTTTGTATAGCGTATATTTACTTTAAAGTTCGAAATTTAAATGTATTGAATCAATTTCATAAACCCAACTTAAAACTAAATGATCAACTGGTACTGAACTGTCAAGAAAATCAAAGCACGTAGTGAAAAATGTATATAATTATATTTTACCATGTAACATTTTTTCTATATACCAAGTAGTAGAGTAGCTTTTTTTTTGTAATAAAGACCTTTTACCTCCAATTTATTTCGGTATCATTTCATGAAATAAAAACATGATATCCTTGTAGTATAGATTTATTATGATCTTGCAAGTACAATTTTACAATTGAATTGTGGATATTCAATCCACCATTTTTGATGTTTGTAACTTGATTCAAAATTGTAGGTGCATAGAATTACACAGTGCGCATGCGTACTCCTGCACTGGCTGATAGTAATTACAAGTTGATATATTCATTTTGAAACTTAATATAAGTAAGGCATGACAACCCTGATCTTCAACATTCACAATGTTCTCAATGTGAAATAGTTTCCGTAATAATGCCATCTTTTCAGTGCCTTTGCAATAAAAAACGGAACCCATTTCATAACATTGCGAAACAATATGGCGGATGTGGGATACAATCCATTGGAAGTGTTCCACTGTAACCCGTCCAAATTCTGAGTTAATCAATCGACTTTTCACAGATATCCTGCTGCTAAATCAGAACTTTCACAAGGTAATTGTACCATACAATGAAACAGTAGGGTTGCATCACATGCAACTAGGCAAAATTCTCGCATAATGTATTCATTCGCTGAAATTTTGAATCCTTGAAAATCAAGAATTGTACTGCCCCGCACATAGTAAACGAGAACCAACAGAAATCTGTTGTTCAAGAATCAAAGGTACTAATTGTGCAATGCACTCTGGGTCTTTCACGAACTGGTGACACATTTAAACAACATGCTTCTCGCAATATGAGAATGACCCTGTTGCTGAAAATGTTCATAATAGTCCTGGAAAATCTCAGGATGATTAATATGAGTTTCAACATGTTGTGCAATCACTTTTCTTGTGTTCCACACACACATGCATTCAAGTACACTACGCAAATTACATTAATTACACTGAATCGGATTTTCTTTTAAATATGCACTTACAGTTTTCAAAATACACTTGTCGACAATATATTCAGCCTTACAACTCAAACACTGAGCCATGATTCACTACACAGTTCCACTATATAAAATATTGTTCACTACATGAAATGTTCACTCCATAAGATGTCCACTACAACACTGTATCTACACAAGAAGAACGGTCCTTGGCACGGAGGAATGTTACCAAATCTCATGGACGTATTCTCAGCTTATGACGAATGCCTGAGTCGAAGTTTTCCATCAACTCGATTTCTTCTGGATGTTTCTCCAAATACAAGTGAAACAGCGTTTCTACAGTCTGATGATCCTTCAGTATGGATTTGGTACGTTCTTCCACATCGTATGTAGTTCAAAAGGAGAAATATCGGAACATGTGTAGCCGTCACGATGTTCAAAGCAGATATGATTGCATGGAGTCGTACAATTATTACAGCAATCTCAACAGAGCAAAAATCGGTCGGGAACCCAATCCTCAATGGCCGGGTATATGCACGCCTCGTCCATCTAACGCGAAGAACATTTGCGCGACTCTGCTGGTGGAGGAGTAACAACAATTTCGATAGCACTTGCCTCCGACATCGTTACTTGTAGGCTGACTCCAGACCCGCGTCGTCAATAAGCATTGACCATAACACACATGCGAAGTAAACCTGTCCGCATCCTCAAGAAGCCCTCACGTATGGCAACTATTCCCACGCTGTTTCATTAAAGACAGGAACCCCAGGCTTCCTACTTGTGGTAGGGGTCGTCAGAGGTCATGAGATACGTAAAAACCCCAAAATTAATGGGGCGCACCTGCGCACTTTCAGCCACACATTAGCACACTACTACCTGACTACAGTAAATTTCAATGTGCAAAAGTAAGAGACTAGTATAAAAAAAATATTGGCGAT
This sequence comes from Lepisma saccharinum, assembly GCA_022664845.1. Lineage (NCBI taxonomy): Eukaryota > Metazoa > Arthropoda > Insecta > Zygentoma > Lepismatidae > Lepisma > Lepisma saccharinum. The sequence goes on from JAGDQP010037662.1 coordinate 9,430, forward strand.
AACTAAAATGAAGTATTCAAGGAAAATGACATGTAAAGAGAAGGTTGTAGGAGTTATTCTAAGATGTTTGTTTCTTCATTTACAGTCACCATTCCTTGCAGCAAGTACTAATACGCATTTTCAAATATAAATTGTAGAATATGAAATACAACAGCATATTTCATTTTAATAATTTTCCCCAGACTGCGCATTAGGGTGGGCCAATTTTTTCAGATATTGGGGTTCGCGTAGTCATTAAAATTTGTGTATTGGTACGAAATAAAACCATGCCAAATATGGCGGGCCCAAAAAAATATTAAAGCGGACTGCTGTATCCCTAAAGGCCCCAATTGTTTTTTGCAAAACAAGTAATAAAAATATGATACCAGTTTCCACATGTTGGGGTTCGAGTAGTTATGAAAAGTTGTGCATTGGTACGAAATGAAGCCATGTGAAATATGGCAGGTTTTGGCCGTTTTCAAATTCAAATTTTCTTCGGCTCTGGGACCCGGCCAAGATATTTTTTGATCCGGCTGTGTTTCGGCGAACAAACATAACATTCTACAACTTTTGCAAGCTATTCAAAGTCAAACTTCTAAAAAAAAAAACCGCCGCTATGTCCCACTCCAAACAAAATGTTAAAAACTTGAGTTTGAGTACCGTGCAAAAGTTATAGAATGTCATGTGATGCTTGTTCGCCTGAAACACAGCCAGATTTAAGAAAAATATATTTTTGGGCCGTTAATTTTGAAAACGGACTATTTTTTTTTTATTTTTAGAAATTTGATTTTGAGTAGCTTGCAAAAGTTGTAAAATGTTATGTTATGTTTGTTCGCCAAAACACAGCCGGATCAAAAATATCTAGGCGGGCCCCGGAGCCCGAGAAAATTTTTAGTTTGAAAACGGCCAACCAATGCATAACTTTTCATAACTACTCGAACCCCAACATGTGGTAACTGGTATCAAATTTGTATTCTTGTTTTGCAAAAAACAATTGGGGCCCTTAGGGATACAGCGGCCCAGTTAAATATTGTTATGGGACGACCATATTCGGCATGGTTTTATTTCGTACCAATGCACAACTTTTGATGACTACCAGAACATCTAAAAAATCGGCCCACCCTACCAGAACTTCGGTTAAAGTTTGCACTTATTTTTCTTTCCTGACTATTTAAAATACTGAAAGCCAACGTGAAAAAGTAACGAATTGGCGGAAATTAAAGTGAGCTAATGTAAACATTATCGTGTGTTTGTGTATTACGACTTGAAGACGGACGAAGTCTAAAGGTGCTCTTTCGTTACTATACTGTCAAAGGATGCGACTTCATTCTGGAACGCTTATAGGTTGACTATACAATTGTGACATTGGAGATAGTTCAGTCGGTATGAACCAGGGATTCAGCCAGGATATTTAGTTTGGGCGGAGTGTAAAGTTAAAATTCGGAAGGTTTGAGTGAGTTTTGTTGTTCCTATCGATTTTTGGTCGTACGATTTTAAGTTTAGGGGTTAGTCTCGAGGATTTGGTGGGTGACACTCCCACAGGGGAGCTAGTGTAGTCACTGGTATGGACATCTGGAGTAACGCAGTCACGTAGCGGCAGGAGCTATGAATATTACTGGTCTGAAGGATGGTGTGACAACACTGTCTCTGATTCCACGCATGCACACAGCTGAATCTGTCAACCACTGTTCAAGAACAATCTAATTAGATTAAGTTATATTCTTAATAAAGTTTGAGAAACTATATATTACAACAATCTTTCAAAGTTTACAGAAATAAGCAAATTATAGGCATGATTAACGGTTGTATTGTTTATTGATAAACGCAATAAATATTACATCATCTCATGTTTTCATTTCTTAGAACAAGGATATATTATTTACAACCTCTTCTATTTCTCACCACTTATGGGTCAATCGCGATTCCTGAAGCATCAGCAATAAAATCTAGGATCGACTGGCTGGGAACACGAATGTAAAGACTTGGAAGGTTAAGATCCAGTTCTTCCTGACTGCAACCTAGAACCAGTTCAATAATTCCAAGTAAGACATATTTTCCGTCTCGGAGATAGTTCAGAGGACCTCCATCATCACCCTAGAACAAAAGAAAGAAAATAACTCAACATAAATGAATAACTGGTATATTAGTTCTAATTAACAAAACAAAGCACTTATTTATTCTATTACTACTGTATTAAGACAAATTCAATAGAATAGAATAGAAATTAATTTGTTTATTTAGTACAGTACATACAAGTCCTGTTCTGTGATACATGATGATATTAATAGTTGAGGAGATGAAGAACAAAGAGATGTAAGAAAGGGGAAAATGTTTCTAAAGATACCATAAAATTTGGTATCAGCTCTTCTATCGAAACTTTTAACACACTGGACATTCATCATTCTGTGTATAAAATTGGGATAGTTCGTGCCATAGTTTGAACACAATGGATAAGAACTCACTTGTATAATCTCGTTTTAACTATAAGTGATTCAAATTGTCAGCAGAGTTTCATAATATTGTATCAGTGTTGCCTGAAATGCACAAAACTCATTTCAGGTGTCTTTTCAGCCTTGGTCAACCCTCGAAATATTTTCTTGCTCTTATTTCACATAAACTTAGATTTGATGAAACGATGTGTAAAAGAAAAGAAGGAAGGTACGAGATTGAAATAGCTAAGGAGGGAATTCCGAAATGATAAGTTAAGAGAAGAAATCTTTGGGTTAATTTCGGTATACGGCATCCAACTGCAGTAGGTGTGCGCTAACCAGACCAAACCTGACTTCACATAACCTATTGTAACCTAACCTAGCAGGAAAATTGAAATAATTTGAATCTGAATAAGCTTTAAAGAAAGTGGATGCCATATACCGAATAATTAGCAAATCTTTTTGTTTCCGAAGAAATCAGAAAAGCGCTCTATGTTTCACATTCTTACTTTCAAGCAAAACGTTTACATCAAGATATGTTTCTAATATGTAATTAAAAGTTTTGTTGCAAAGGGAAAGGAAGAAACACCAGGAGTTTCTGGTGAAATTTTGAAAAAACAAAACAAACGAAGTTTCATAATGTCATTAATAATACACTTTCTACGTTTATCTCTGAATGTTTTTATAGAAAGCCTAATGGATCTGAGTAATGGGTAACGAGAGAGGAGTTATCAAGGTATCTTAACCATGAAACAAAAGTACCAGAGAAGAGGAAACGGATGATTTCTGCAGAACCAAGGCTCAAATTTAATAAACGAAAAATATAGGCACGAAATAACATTGTCTTTTGCAGTTCTTCAAGTTTCTAAAGTAAAAATCACTTCATAACTTCAAGTTGAATTTCATTTGTTCTTGTAGGAATTCGGTCAATGTATTTCCATGCATGATTGCCTGTGTTATGGTTTAAACTGTGTAAATATTTATGAAATCAATACGACATGAGTAGTCAATTTTCTTCTTAATAACATGAACATTTTAAAAAATATATATATACCACGAAACACGTACGTACTACAATGTTTCTATGATCAAATTTCAAATCAGCACCGCAAAATTAGTATATAATGGTGAAAGCTCTTCACGTAACAGAAAAAAATAAACTAAAAGTTATTGTCCTGTATAATATATGCACTTGTCTAATAACGTGTAACATCATCCTTCGCCTTATAACAATGGTATCTCAACATGACATGTGCAGCCGTATTCAGAGACGTTTTTTTGCAGCGACTAACGCTGTAGTTGCGAGTGACTAACAGCTAACCAGCCAAAGTCGTATTCAGAATCGTTTTTGTGCTCTAGTACTCCTAGTAGCGCCTAAAGCTATTTACGTACAGTCGCGTACTTAAATAAGATGGAGGCCTAGTTTTGCGTTGTACTAATGACCTACTCGGAACTTTTGACGATAGAAAACAAGGAAAGAAAGATAAATATTCATAATTACTTGACGAAAAAGTGAATATATTTTCCTGCACAACACATTTCAATAAATTAAAAAACTAAAAACGTTAAAAATGACTCAAATAGGTGGAACACATGCTCATTTTATAATGCTACTAAACAGACCTGAATTTAGCACCATATTCGACCAGGCGCAAACAACCGATAACTCCCCATAGTAATCTTACGGGAAATTGGATGCAGCATGAACGAATATATTTCAATTTCTAAGCAACCGATTTTTTCCAATTCTGTGTGAAACACAATCTCTAATCCCCTCTTTGCGGACAACCTCTCATCATCTGTTCTCAAGCACCAGAAGTACGGGAAAAAAACTACTAAATTCGGAGTGTGCTTCTATATGCTTTAATTTGCATTGGAAATTACTGGATTTTCAAGTAGTTATCTCTCCTTCTTCGTGAGATAGAATTTTTGTTAAATTTTTGTGGAACACGCTCTGATATTCCCTCTTTGCTATGTCATGACGGAAAGATAAATCTACTTGAACACCTTTTAAAATGTAATAATTTCCTAAAACTAAAACTTTACACCCCAAAACTAAAACTCCTGGCGTAAACCCTGGTACTATGTATAACTTTCATACTATGTGGCAGGATATAAATAGGAGAAAAGATTAAGAATTATTTTATTATACAAGAAACGTTTATTTTTTACTCTGATGGTTATCCAAAGCATCAGAATGTCACGTTAACTTTTAATACATGAACAACGGAACAGGTCGAGCGTAAGCCATAGTGGTGTTATCATCACTCCTTTTAATTAATTTTATCTCACTGCGGAAGAAAACATTCTTTCTTCCTTCTCCTGTAACTCTTAACTACGCATGCGCAATTCTGACCTTACAACGTGGCCAGATTCTATCACTCAAGATCATTGTACTAACTAATCTGACGCTAATCAAGTGACTAAAGCTAGTAGTCTGTGTTTCTGAATAGGAAAAGTTAGTATGGTATTAGCACAGTACTATTTTGTGATTAGTGAGTTATCTCTGAATACGGCCCAAAGTCTACAAAGTGTTCAATTGTCGAGTGAGTATATCCATTAAGATATTTGCAATAACTGTCCATAACGCAGTTGTTTGTTGACTGTGACTGCGAGTGATGTCTCTACAGATTCCTATAAGTGCTCAATATTATTCAAATCTAGCAAGAGCAGGGGTATATGAAAGTCAGTAGAGGAGTGTTCATTCAAGCAGTTCTGTGTCACAGGTAAACGGCGCGAGGTTATCTTGCTGGTGCAAACAATCCTCAACAGTCGTGTGGTAGAGCGAGTGCAAATGGTCTGTAACGAGATTTTTGAACATCGTACGGTTTCAGCCAGCCTCTAATTTTATTGCTAATTCTCCATTATTTGTTTAACCAACGAAAATTAAAAAAAAAGGTACCGGTATCTATTTTGTGAGGATTTTAACTGAGATATTTTTGGAAAAGGTAATGTTTTTATGATCAGTATTCTGTGTAGTTGCTACGTGATGTAGTGGTTAAAACTTAAAATGTACTTACGATACATGTCCTGGCTCCTTCTAGTGAAGTACAAATGTGGGATTCTACAATGTCAATTTGATATTCACCGAAGGGGGTGGCACATTCTTCATTAGAAATGACCGTACTGTCACCCTTTTGTAGAACTCCTGCACTGCTACTATCTATAAGAATAAAATACAATAATTATATATCGTTCTCCCGTAACCCAACAGAAAGTTTAAATTAATATATGGCTTCAATAGTTTAGTACATATTCAATTAGACCGAAATACCGTACAAAAATGTTTCAATTGAATTATTGCAGAAACAACACATATGCCGTAAGATTATAATGGTACATGTGTTGTTTTTCCATTTCCGTTTAAATTGTATATTATAAATAGGTACAATGTCTACAAGAACGACAAGTCTAGGGGAATTGCATAGTTTTACATTATTTCTCGCACTACATTCACACAGTAAAGTATCGCCTTGTTGAATTGGAGTGTGTGTTTTCTGCTTTTTTTTTTCTACATTTCTATATAGGATTCGAGTTTAGCAGAAATTCTAATTTTTGAAATGTTTGACTCATTGTTTTTTAACTCTAGAAAATATCAGATGCGTGACGGTGTGCTGTACTATAAATAATCATAAATCAGTGAGCTTGACGCATTATTTTCTCTACCTGCCTTCCATGTACAGTTTTGAAAAATTCCATAGAATGCTTAAGAATATTCGATCAAATTAAGTAATGCACTCGAGTTTTACGTCATGTATGAACCTTATATTTTTATAACGCCTTACAATTATTTTATCGACATCATCAGACAAGCTATGATTAGAATCTGTAAATTTAATTTATGGCCTTTAGGTATCTGAGGTTTTGGGCCGAGGTGAGGGAAGGAGAAGAATGCGGGAAGGTATCGGCCAGGGTCTGAGTTGAAGGTACAGTCCCGGTATTTGCTTGGTATGAAGGAAAAAAACCTGGAAAGCCTCAGTCAGGATGGTAAGCGGCTAGGATTGAACCTATACCTCCCAAATGCTAATCCTTCGCCCTACCATTGAGCGACCTCCACTCCGTTGTTATGATTGAAGTTTTAAATTTGTAATTGTTGGTGTCCAAATTCATTTAATTTATGTGCATCTTTGTTGAAATAATAAATAAACTACTATTTAGAAAGAATTAGAAAAGAGGCAATCGATATAACAATGTATGAACAGAACTTGAATTAATTAAGATGACAGTTACAAACTAAATCAAATCTGGACATCAACAATTAGAAACGTCATGATTAGAGTTTGAAATTCCTAATTGTTGATGTCCAGATTTGATTTAGTTTATAACTGTCATCTTTGTTGAAGTTCTGTTCATACATTGTTCTTTCGATTGCCTCTTCTATAATTCTTTCTAAATAATAGCTGCTTTATTATTTCAACAAAGAAGCACTTATAAATTAAATCGAATTTGGACAACAACTACTAAAGATTTACAAACCTAATTACAACGCATGTGAATAAGTTGATGAAACAATTGTAAGGCTTTATAAAAATAACAGGTAAATTTACATAACGTAAAACTCGAGCAAACTACTTAATTATGGAAAATCTTCATGAGAGCTTAATATTTGAACACGTTTTAACTTCAAAAAGTGAAGTTGTTTAAAAATTTGTTATAATATTGACATTGAAATTGACATTATTCTGAAAGTGCTTATCCTAGTTCATTAGTTGTATAAAAAATTACACATTTCGCCAAACTATTCAGGTAGTTACACTGAACGAAGTACACATAAGACATAAGATAGTTGTACTGGTCAATGAACTCGATTTCGATGCTATGCATCCATTCAAGAAATGCATTTTGTTGAGCAATTGAATGTTATAGAACGTTCTTTGTATTCCATTTCCGCCTCTGTTCAATCAGACGATTGTCACAGGCTGATAGTGTCGTCATATTCTGGTAAGTGCATGAACTACGACTCAATAACCACAACTAACGAAACGTTGTAATGATTGAGTATCTCAGAAACCAAGAAATTTACCCTCAGTTGCTGTAAGAGAAACCGTGTGAGTTTTTATTATTTTTTCAGTTAACTTCACGAGTATTACTTCAAGAGTATTCAATTGTTGAAACTTTGATTTCCCTTACTGGGCTAATACTTACTTGCAACGTTGTTTTCAAAAGAGTAATTAGTACAACCCGAGTAAAAGTTTGAGTTGGTAAACACCCATTTCATGAGTATAGCACAAAATTTGGGTAAAACAAAAACACCACCCGTACCATAAGAGGTGATCGCAATTCATATGTTTTGTAGTAGCTGGTCAAAGAGGTATACAGATCTATAATACGAGGACTGAATTATTGCTGTAAAACTTTATGTCTTTCAACATTTGGATTGTTTAATTTTCCGACTTTAAATATAGAGACTTCTACTTACCTTCTGTCGCTCCCCATCCAGTAATAGTTGCAGTTTCCCCTACAAACGTTTCACTGACATCTGAATATGATGGGAGACAGATTGGTCTTATCTTATCTGCAAATGAAGGAAAGAAAAGAATTAAAAGAAATGTTATAGAAAAGAATTAAAAATTAGGAGAGACAAATGAAAGAAGTAGCCATAAGAAGAAAGTGAGTACAAGGTTAACTATATTTGATTTTCTGTTTAAGGTATTTATAAGGATATATTAACACTCAAAAGACAAAAGGGAACAACCTCAGTACAACAATAGGAATAAACGTTGATTCCATGTTGATAACTTTTCAATGCCTCCCTCTTCAATGTTTTATTTAAAAAAATAATACGTTAATTAAACGTTTAGTTGTTTACATAACTTTCCGTGCAACGTTTAAGAAGCAGCGAACAAGAAGTATACAGCGCTTTATTCAAAGATAACAGTTATTTAAACGTTTAGTCATTTATACAACTTTGTCTAACGCATTGAAGAAACGGACATTCAACACTCGATTCAACGATAACTGTTTCTCATTCTTACTGCAGTACCTTTCGCTTTGTTTTGGTCACAATAAAACGTTACATTGAAACTAGTCTGCCACCAGTGTCATATACTTCCTTTCTAACTCGCAGCGATTGACAGGATCAGCAAACACAACATGGTTTCATGGGTACAACTCTACAAACTGTACATAAAGGTTACATGTGCTGCATGTGACACTATTTTTTGTATCTGTGACGAACTCTGTATCGTTTTTTACATACAAAGAAAACATGTCATGTATCTACCCTATAGGAGTTGATTGTCGCACAAAAGTCAATATATATATATATATATATATATATATATATATATATATATATATAAATTGACTTGGATACTGCATCATGAGTGGTTCAAATAATACTATAACACGCTCCTTAAGATTACGTGTTCCATTAGGACTTTATGCAAACTAAAACCAAAGCATAATACCACCTACATTATGGAATTTTGCAATTCATCAATTTCCTCTGCTCGTGAAAATAATTATAGGTACTATCTTTCAAGAAAGTAAATCCCACTTGTTGGAAGCACTGGAATAGAATTTTCTAACTGAAAAATTTTGCAATACACATGTACACGTGTAGTGCACATGGACACTTTCAACTACTTGTACTCAGATTCTTCGATAGATGTGCTTTCTTTGCATATTCCAGAATACTTCTTATCCATAGCAGACATAGTAATAAAAGGTAATATAGAGGA
>JAGDQP010037663.1:0-18519 GCA_022664845.1 Lepisma saccharinum
ATATATATATATATATATATATAGATATATATAGATATAGATAGATATATATATTAAGCATTTTGTATTCTGCTAATGAAGTCGTCGTGGATCAGGCGGTAGCGCGTCTAGCTACGAATCGGGCTCAAATCCTTGCCAGGACACTGCAGACTTTTCTCGCAGTGTTCCCATGCCTGGCGCTCTGAGGTGCACTCAGACTCCTATCAAATTGAATACCAGAGTATCCTCGGTACTCCTGGTCACGTTGGGAAGGTATAGGAGGTCCAACGTGGGACTAACCACCACCTCACTTTGTACCGTAGGTCGAGAGTATCTGGAGCGCTACCTCCACATCCCCATGCACCTTTCATGTCACGTGCGTATCACACAGCGGATAGCTTTACCTTTATTCTGCTAATGTGCTTTGATTTGATTTTGGCTTCCACCACCAAAATATCAAGCATTTGTTCCTTTATGTAACACACATGCTTTAATGTAAAAACTTGTAAGAAATGTTATATAGCCATAACTGCAACATTAAAAAGTGCTGTAAATGCTTCTATTAGCTCCAAAATGGCTGCTTCCGTTTGTTCATATTGCATTGCAATCTAATGTACCAGGATAATTATGGTAGAGGTGGCTGAGAGGTTCTAATGGGGAGGACGCTTCTCCATTTTCTTTTGTTTGGTATCGCCTGCTCTCGTGTGTGTGTGTGTGTGTAAGTGGTTGCTCTCAAGGTTCTTAAAGAGCTGCCTTGCAACCACATGCTTTGCTACTAGATAATGTCTCTCTTCATGCAGCGCATGCATGGGTTGGTCACAGACTGTGGATTAAAACGTTGTGTGAAAGGACGTTGTTCAACATGGGAATTGAATAGATTTTAACAATTTGAAAATTTTTATAACATATATTATTATACCGCTATAACATTTTCTTGAGTGCTGGGTTTTCGGAAACTTTACTGACAAAGTGAATATCAATTTTCTAATAATAGTAAAATGTAGAGGATGGGAAACTTAGTTCCCAAAATTTCCCTCCTTCCAATTTATACGTGGAAAGGGGATTTTGCTATGTTTCGTGTAGCTAATTTGGAAATCTTGTAACTAAATCCGGGATTTATCTTTTAATATTTAAAACATTTTGAATATTAAAATAGCTAATAAATATTTAAACTTTCTTATTTTCTATATATGACTTTCCCATTTTTTTACCACTACCTTATCTACACAATCTACAGCGATTTCCACTGGTAAAATAGGGCCTCAGTCTTTCTTGAGATGAGTTTGCTTGCTCCAAAACACTATTAATTCTATTTTTAAGAGCGAAAGAAAATTAAATATTCAACTCTGTTTTACAGCAATTTAAGGGACGTTTTGCCAAATTTTGTATAATGATTTTCTTTGAAATTAGGAAATGAAGTAAAAGTAGAGCCACTTAAAATGATAAATTTCAACAATTTTTTATTTAGTAACATAGATAACACTAACTATTTTGTACGAAATTTGGGGTGCTGATTTCAAATATCAGCTAGAAAAACACCCACCATGTAAGATTTCTCGTTATGATCACTTTTACTTTTTTCTGTGTTCCATATTTTTACGTTGTAATGTCGTAAGCTTATGTATAAAATCATCATACTTGATCCTTAATGTATATCTTCAGGCATGTGTAATAAGCACTGAAAGATTGAAAACCATATCTTTTATGCCCCGAAATTATACATTTGTGTATATTAAGTCATATTTCAGACGCACAAAGTTTGGCGATCTGTAAAGTTTTAAAATACGAACTCTAGAAAACTCAGTTTCTGTCGAAACAATATGTCAACGGAAGGATTCATCATTTTATTGTTTTTAGCTAACCTAGCATGTTACCTACGAAATGTATGCATTTAGTAGTAACCTTGTTCACTACAATGATTTCAATGTAATTTGTTTCGAAAATCTGTAAAAAAAAACACAATTTGTTGCAAATTCGTCTACATAAAACATCGAGCAAGTAGTCATCCTATATAACGAATATCAGACCTGTAGTAAGATCATCTTACACCAAGGTCATTTGTTTGCGAAACTCCGTGCAATGTTTTTTTGCAAATTCCTTTCAATGATAACTGGCTACGGTTTACAGTGTATATTAGACCGATATAGGACAAATGACCATTCATTTTCAATAATGGAAGGATAGTGAGCTGATACCTACCGTTATTGACTCATAAATGAATAATTATATTCCAATTTCGTTATAACATCACATGATGAGCAATTGTTAAGATGTAATGAGCATTGCATAATGGCATGTCTATTTCCATGCTTTGAATATATTTATATCAAGTTATGTAGTTCATGTATTGAAAATTACACTGATTTGGTGTCCATCTTTGAATATGAGCTAAGAATCTTCAGGTAGAAGAAGACTTCTACATACACGAATCTTTATTTCGCTTATTTATCATATGTAAAAAAGAAATGCTCAAATTTTGTATTTCTTCTTCTTCCTTATTTCCAGGTATACAAAAAAGCATGAAAAAATGGTTACGAAAAGAAGTACACCCCAGAAGATCAGGCCCTTAGCTATTTTGAATTGCTAATTTTCCTGCTGTCACTGCTCGTCGGTACACAGACAAGGTGTTGGACCCTCATGTGCGGCTGTGGCTGAATGCAGTGGGTCTATCATTCATTTTCATGGATGATCTATCATTAAACATAATGAGTAGCCGGCACGTTCCTCAGACCTAAAACCCATCGAACATGCTTGAGATACGTTGGGAAGGCGAATTACATACATTTTGAAGCACGATTGTTGACCTCCCTACTGTTCTTTGAAAGGAGTGGGAACGTATTCCAGCTGACCTCGTCAATGCCCTCTTTACAAGATGCTACTTTGCTGTGAGACCTGTGTAGCTGGCAGGGATGATTACACACCATACATATTGATGGTCAAAATTTACCGCGGACATCAAACTCTTCATGTTCTTGTGGGGAAAATAGATTTTGGTCTTGGTGTTAAATTATATTTCATTAAAATTAAATTCCTTGTAATAGAACTGTTTATTTCCGTTTGTCTTTCCTCCGCGGTACCCTTTCAAATATGCTTACACGTTTGTGGTGCCTGATCTTGTTCAGGTCTGTATGTATCGCCGAACTGTCATTTTCTATACTTTTAGACTCCAGTATGTAAGAACATTACATAACTGTAAATCGACAGATTCTGATTGTACAGATTGTATTGGTCAGATATAACATTTGCACCACTATGCACTTATTTCCAAAGAAACTTGACAGCGAAGAAGATTGTTCTGTGCGGAGTCTAGTTTGTGAGCAAACTAAGCTGAACAGTTACTGGTTTGAGGTTGCATTTCCTCGGATGAATTTAATATTAACATCCTAAGCATGCTACTTACCATTTTAGGTGAATTAGTAATCAACGTTCTCCTCACGCAAGATCGAATGTGAGATTTCTTGTTTACGTAATAAGGAGCGTGTCTACTCTTCTGCTGAAAACTGAAGAAATTAAGTGAAAAAAAAGGGTGAATGGAGATAAAATACTGCTACTTCTTTGATAATTTAGTCTTTATAAAATATTTTATGAAAGTTACTAATATTTTATATAAGTTATCATTTGGATAAGATGTCATGGGGATAGAATGTCATGTGGATAAGATGCCATGTAAGTTATCATGTGGAATTTAGAGAAGAATAAAACGTATTATCAGTACAAACGAGATATATTTAATTGCCAAAATTGTTTCCTAAAATTCTGATATACATTTGTGAAATGAGTATAATAACATTTGAAAATGATTGCCAAAAGAAAACTTATACATCGAGACTGATATCTGTTTTAATAAATAGTTACGAGGTTCTATATCAACTACATAGATGTCCAAACATATATGTGTTATCATTATTCAAACAATTTTTGTTCACAAACATAAACTTTTGCTTAGAGAGTCATTAGCGTAAACTTTAAAAGTGAAATAAATTTCCGCAAATTCTAGAACTTTACATGTTATCCCTGTGCGATGTTTAACTATACAGTTTATACCAAAGGCCCAGAGAAACTGTAATAAAATTTTAATTGCACCATCGTTAAGGCAAGTTTCTTCATCTACCTTTCCTCCCCAAACGGTCGTTTGTTCTCCAGGGTATATGCACACAGTTGAAGTGTGTGAGAGCCGTCTCCTTCCTTGATGGCGGTGGGATCGTCACTCCCTGAATGAGTATTCCAAGAATTATTAAATGAACTTCCAGCAAGTCCACCACTGCGACCTATGTCTCTTTGACTTGTGACAGTAGCATATTTCAGACGAAAGGGGGAGCCATAGAAGTCTCCAGGGTGCAAAGGAATAGAAACTGAAATTGCCTTGAGACAAATACACATACGGAGGAGGGGAATGACGGAAACAAACTTTAACGTAACAGTGTACAGAGTGTCAGAGGTTAACTGGTACTAGCTTCAACTAGTGTTTATTAACAGTAAAACGCTGTTTTACAAGACCAATACAACTTTGCCTGGCAATTACATCCTAGATTTGGAAATGCTCACATTGATATTGAAATTTTGGATGTCATGAATATTTTATGTGTTTTACCGTATGATATTAAAATTGTTCAAAACTGAAAAGTTACTCATGCCTCTCCTAATTGATGCTTTTCTCCACTATCCTATCTCGTTGTAGAGAATAGTTGAAGATACTTGGTTATAGTTTCTCTAAACTTATGCCCTGTATCGGTATAGGATACTCTGGCTTAGGCCGTAATGACGTAGATTGAAAGATAGTCGGCGAAGTTCAAGTTTACCTAGGTAGAAATACCATCCCGGCATTTATCTGGTGAGGTTGAGGAAAGCCGTGGAAAACCCACAGTAAGAATGAGCGACGGCTGAGCTTGTTTGCAGGTCCTTCTGACAAGTCAGAGCTGTACTAACTGAGCTATGTCCCCTCGATATATTACATTGTCCCTTACACTTTATATATTGTTCTTAGTGTTGTAAATAAAAAAAAACGTTCATTTTTTCTAAAACTTCGGTTTTTTAGAAATAAAGAGCCTTGTTTTCTTCTATTTTTTTTTCAAGGCAGCAATTTGTTATACTGCTAACGTCTCTTTAAGAAAGAATTACTTTTATATAGGTAATTAAAAAGAAATAAAATATAAATTAAACCCTAGCTTACAAATATTTTCGGTGTATGTCAGATATTCTGGGTTGCCCAGTTCTCAGCGTTGCCAACTTTTTAAAAAACAATTTTAAAAATTCTTCCATACCGTATCTGCCCCAAACTTAGTTTAAACATCATTCAACACAATAGAAACAAGTTTTTGTTGTCCCAGACCTCAAGCGCCCCAGTTGTAGGTGTTGCTAGTCTATTTTAAAATTAAACTTGTAGAAATGCCTATATTAATACAGATCTACATGTGTGCATTGATTTACACTAAATTTGACATATATGTTCATTAGGTACTGGGACAGGTCATACATCCACTCTAGGCATCGTCGTTTATCAGGTTTGCCGAACGATTAAAAATATATAGATTTCATATTTGTTACAGTTAGCCGTATCCGCATTAATTTACACAAAATTTGACATATGCATTAGATACTGGGACAGTTGATGTGCGAACTTCCTGTGCCGTAGTTATCAGTGTTGCCAACCAATTTCAGAAAATAAATTTTTTAATTGCTTTCAGTATCGTTGAACGTATTAGGACAAAACCTTGTATTTCCATACTGGAACGCGTCATAGAAGTACTTCAGGTCTCACAATTGACAGTGTTGCCAATCAATTTAAAAAAACAAATATTTACTACTTCCGTTCAGTTCAACGTATCCGCACCCAGCTTTAAGTACGCATATTCGACACAATCCAAACGTACTGTGGTTGTCTCCTGTACCCGATCACCCAGTTGTCAGCGTTGTCCCTCTACTTCTAAATTCAATTTTTCAAATAGCCGCATACTGTTACGTGACCATATCTACTCCTATATTTTCAAAGATATTTACGATTCGCTGGACGTGGCTATGATATGATTCGAAATAATACTTCTCAGAGCTTTATTGCAACAGACTCATTATAAGAAACCTATATGTAGTTGCTTGTTTACAAGAGTATTCATTATCCATTTATTCAACTCTTTTGAAATATGCATACAACATAAAATATTTTTTGTTACACTATCTATATCGCTATATATTTTCACAGTATGGGGAGAGGCTTGCAACCCGGAGCATGAGGGAGCCTAGTAAACGCAAACTCTGTCCTTGAATAGAAGCAGTTATTTCCTGGGATTTTCAGCTAAAGGTAATTGATATATGCGGTAATTTTAATCAAAAATAGATATCTTCTTGAATACTATACCGTAATTAGAAATTAATGTAGATTTTCAGTTTACAGTAAAGATATCTTTGAAAATCTCTTAAAGATTAGGAGTACATTTAAAATACTTATTGTTGAATTTTCTCATTATTTTCTTTTTCGAATTAAAGAACAGCCTAAAAAAAATAATGTTCTGTAGGTTATATATATATAACAAATAATTCGAGAAACTCAGTTTGAAACTAACTGCGACAACCATGCTAGTTTGTTTTATTTTTTTACAGATGAAATAGCAATATGAAAGATCTAACAAATATTCTTTTTAAAGATGATATTTTTGAGGGCTTCCGATTCATTCATTAAAAGGCTCACTGGCTGTCAATAATCCGTTTCAAATTACAAATGAAAAATAAATAATTCCTGATGCAATGAAACAGAAGGGCAATGTCATTAAAAATAGACTCACAAGAGTTCATTATACAGATATAGAGTCAGAGTGCGTGACAAATGAAATAAACAAGGAATGAAATAAAGAGAGACAGATCCAATGACATGTGCATGATCTGATATAAATATCCATACATTATTAATATCACACACACAAAAATATTTATATATAGAGAGAGAGAGAGAGGGAGAGAGAGAGAGAGAGAGATGGATTATTAAAATCTAAATATCCTATTTTATTATTCAATTAACTAACTCTATGGGTCATGGAACACGCAAGTTCATCGCCGTAGTAACAAACGTTCGCCGCTGGATTATATCCTGGGCAACATCAAACCAGTTTTCATCACGAATACCTACTTCTCGAGGATCTCTTCTAATATTGTCCTCCCAATGACCTCCTTCCATCCGGCCTTCCAACCAGGATATAATCTTCGTTTTTTCCCCCATCCGACTACATGGCCTGCCCACATTAGACGTCGCGATTCATTATTGTTGCAACATCTGGTGAATCGTACAGTCAGTGGAGTTCTTCATTATGCAGTCTCCTCCATTCTCCAGTCATCTTATCCCGTTTCGGCCTGTATATCTTTCTCAAAACCTTATTTTCAAACACACGTAATCTATGTTCATTTGCTAGAGTCGTACTC
This sequence comes from Lepisma saccharinum, assembly GCA_022664845.1. Lineage (NCBI taxonomy): Eukaryota > Metazoa > Arthropoda > Insecta > Zygentoma > Lepismatidae > Lepisma > Lepisma saccharinum. The sequence goes on from JAGDQP010037663.1 coordinate 7,387, forward strand.
CAACTTTCGCAACCGTAAAGTATTACCGGCAGAATAACCGTTCCGTATATTTTAAATTTTAACTTCCTTGATATTAATCGCGATGTTAGAAGTTTTTGGACTGAATGGAAATATGGGTTGCCCGAGACTAAACGACTTTTTGTTTCTTCCGTGATCTCATATTTGTTTGTTACGTATGCTCCCAAGTATTAAAATTTGTTTACTTTCTCTATGACCTCATCCCGATATCCCGAATGTTTTTCTTTCCTTCATTCCCTGCGTTTTGGCTTGTTATCATGTATTTTGTTTTATCTATGTTTACCTGTAGACCTATCTCATCGCACGCTCCTAATAAGACATCAGTGTTGCTTTGTAGTTTATTTATATCGTCCTCTATTAAATCCACATCATCCGCATATACGAACATTTGATTCAAACCATTCAATGATAGTCCCTTTTTGTTCCCCTTAATTTTTAAAATCGCATGTTCTAACGCAAAGTTAAAAAGTAGTGGTGACAAGGCATCACGTTGTTTCAAACCGTTGTGAATCTTGAAACTATCTGATATATTATTAGCTATCCGTACTCAGCTTATGGGGTCGCTGAGACACATCTTCACTAGTTGAACCATTTCTTTTTTCGGAATTTCAAATCGCATCAGGGTACTGTATAACTTTTCCCTTTTGATATAATTATATGCTTTCTTAAAATCAATAAATAGCTGGTGAACCATCCCATTGAATTTCCATTTGTTTTCCAAAATTTGTTTCAAGGCGAAAATCTGGTCCAAAGTGGATCTATTTCTTTAAAATCCACATTGGTGATCTTCAAATATTTCATCTACGTTTACACTTAGGCGTGTTAACAGAATATTACTTAATACCTTGTAACAGGTTGGAACTAACGAGATCCCGCGGTAATTATTACAGACCGATGTATTCCCTTTTTTGTAACTCGGAACAATTATTGATGTCTTCCGTTCCTTTGAAAGCTCTTCTTTTCTCCATATAACACTTATCAATTTATGTAGTTCCTTTATTAGTGCCGTTCCTCCACGCTTTAATTAATTCCACTGGAATATTGTCTATTCCTGGTGATTTGAAAATTTTCACTTTCTTTACCGACATTTCGATCTCGACCTCGCTAGGTTCGGGAATCCACAGTTCTGCGGTATGGTTTTCAAATTCCTCTGTGTGTTCCCCGTTGTGGACATTAAGAAATTTGTCGAAATAACTTTTCCACACATCGGCAATTTTAGTAGGATCCGCCTGAATATCTCAACGTTCATTTTTAATCATTCCTAACCTCGGCTGGTAACCCTTTCTTAACGAGTTTATCCCTTTGTATAGATCTCATGTGTTATTTGTCTTCCTGTTTTCCTCTATCTCCTCAATCTTCTGCGTCATATATTCTCGTTTTTTGTTTCTGAACCTGCATGTGGCGTTTCGTTTCGTGTTACTGTAGTGGTTGGTATTTGCTTCGCTTTTATTACTGATCCATTGTTGCCTTGCTTGTTTTCGTTCCTCATGAAGCTTAAGGCATTCTTCATCAAACCAAGATTTGTTTTTTCTGTTGTTTCTTCTCACCTACACGTTCCTTTGCTGCGCTCTTAATTGTTTCACGAATAGTCTCCCATATCTTACATCAATTTCATTACTCAAGTCGGCTAGGATTTCGAACCTATTTGAGAGTTCGAGTTGGTAATCTGCTTTTATGCTCGGATTATTTAATCGTTTAGCTTCGAATTTCACTTTTTTTGACCCCTTGCTTTCTCTGTTCGCGATGCATAACTTCTCCCTTACTTTTGTGATCTCTAATTGATGGTCGCTGTCACCTTCCACTCCTCTGTACGACCTAACGTCCATTATGTTGGTGGTGTATCTTCGTCTACCTACTAATACATGATCGATATGGTTAAGAGTTTTGCCGTCCGGAGATACCCATGTGTATTTGTGTATGTCTTTGTGTTCAAAGTACGTGCTCTTTACCAGTAGGTTTTTCGAAATCACGAAAGTTATCAGTCTTTCTCCATTGTTGTGGGTCTTTTCATGAAGGCTCTATTTGCCTATAGTAGGTATATATTTTTCTTCCCTACCTTTGCGTTGAAATCACCCAACATAATTTTTATATTATACTTCGGTAGTCGGTCAAACAGCCTTTCTAGCTCATCGCAGAATATATTTTGTCGTTATCATTAGCCACCTCGGTTGGACCATAACCATTTATTAAAACCGTGTTGCCCCAGTGAATATATTCACTGGGATATCTGGACCTCCTACTTTAAGGAGGCGGGATGTATGTTAGAGGACAATGTATGCAAAGGGGAAAAATAAGACAACAAGAAATAAAGCAAAGAAAAGGTTCTCTTTAGCACCTTTATTTGGCGTTCCTTCCTCTTATTTGGTGCGGAAGTTCCTGCAGAAATGATATTACATACAGCGTGTTCTGTTTATATAGGTCCTAGACATTGACATTTCATGGAAATTAGATGGTCATCCAAAGAGGTTAATAGAAGGGCGGCAGCTGACCACACTTTCTTAAAAATCGCACCTTGTTTCCAGGCCGCGCTGATTGCAAGGAGTTAAGTTCTCAGGGCTGTATGATACGGGGTGTGATGAGTATCGTCCAGGTATGAGAAATTGAGCACCTCGTAGAACTCGTTTTCAATCCTATTTTATAAAAGCGTACGCCCGTATGTACGACTCCAGAAATTACACCCCCCCTATGTAACATAGGAGAAGTAAGAAAGGCTATGACTACCTTTTTTTTCAACCCCTATGTAACATAACTGAGATAACAGAGTACGCCCTATGTAACATAGCAGAGATTACACAGGATGGTACTTTTTACACCAGTGCTATTGTAATATGGCTAATTCCCTTTAAAACGCTATGAACACACACGCACATATCCCTTACTTCTAACAGCAGGGGAGTTTACAAAATAATAAAAAATACAGTTTAATATTTCTTTATTATACTAAACTTCTCATTAGTGAATTCATTATAACATCATTACTATTACTATTAGTATAGGAAAACATTGATAAAAACATAGGCAATGAATAACCTGAAGCCCTAGAGGCTAAATATAAAAAACAATAATGTCCGCAAAATTGAGATAAGTCACCTTGAATACGTCTATTATTCCATGTATGAAACAAACAGTTTCATTTAAAAAAAAATGAAATTGTATATAGGGCGGTATGCCATAGCTATCAAAATATTCACCGTGCCTGAATTAGAAATATAAACATCAAGCCAATGTTCACCTGGCTTATTACTAGGATCAGTATTTGTAATAATGGTTGCAGGAAATGTATGAATAAACGGAGGTAGTTATTTGCAGCGTATTCACCTATAATATGATTTTTAGGCAAATTATGTTGTAATGCCTCATGAAGTTCAAGGGTTTTAACTTTTTTTTAAATTAACATATATTTTTCTCTGGAAATCAATTTCTAGTTCTGAGGAGAATTCATCGTAAATAACAGCTGTTACAGGAGATGGCAGTACTTGCTTAAAATGAACTTCTAATCGTACACTTCCGTGCCGCTGGGGACTAGAATGAAATGCAGCACTAGCACTATAATCGGGAGTTAAATCAAACACCAGTAGAGTATAACCATTAGGATATTCGGCAAGTGAAATATTATTATCTTGATTAGAATAATAAATACCAGAACTTGTACATATCGTAGAATATGCTTGTATACATAGCTTATTATCAAAAATCTGGCTGTAGTGGTCTAGATGGAACAGGATTTCGGATAACATGACATGTAAAGAATGACATACTGAAATGCATAAAATTAATTTGTCTGATATGTACCGTTGAAATCTGAATTAGTAACAAATACAATAATAATACGTTTAGGCGCTATGCCGGAAAACAAATCTGGAAGAGTGGTCCATAATGCCCTGCGGTAAAGTCTCGGTCTTCACCTGCACCTTTGTTATCGGGGATTATACTCTAAATTTAGGATTTTGTAATACTTTATTTTGTGCTATTTTCACCGTGGGTGACACATCAATCTTTTTCACAAACAGCGTTGCATCTGTAATTACAACTTTCTCCTCAGCTCCGGTCTCGCCCATTAGACAAAATATGGGTTTGGCTAGAATCAGCTTAATACGCAACTGTGCACCACTCAATAGAAATTTCTCCTACTTGAAAATATCACCTTGTTTTTAAACCTTCTTTCAATAATCTAAATACAGTACGAAATAAACCACCTAGAAAACTACCAATACCGTATCCTTCTTGGTATGGTGCACCTCTATATACATTATAACCACTACCTGCTTGATGCGAGTAATATTGGATATAAGGATCATTCATGTTTCTGCTATATACACAAATATAACACTAGTTTATATTATTGTACTATTATTATTATCATTAGCATCCTTTTTTAGGGATAGAAAAATGACTTATTTCCATTTTATAACCACACACATCTACGTTACCTCTTAACAGAGGGCATTATGGACTCCAAAGTTTATGTGCTTTGAAGGGGATATTATAAGATTGCCAATTACCTAATTCTAAATTACAAAATGCACATCTTAGAATATCGGGTAATCTAACAAAATAAAACCCACACTCTGCAAGTTGACGTGGTGGAACTTCCTTTGCCTCGGTCTTTTAAATGTTGCTGGCCGATCGTTAAATAGGATGCTGGAAAACATGAATTAAATGAAGCAGGATAACCCCACTACCGAACAAGTATTCGTTTACCTTTAACTTCTAAAATTTCGTCTATTTCGTAAACTTTGGGTAGTGGCACAGCTTGTATTTCCTCTTCGTAAAATGTACCATTAATCACATCACCATTTAAATCCTCTTATACATAAACCAATTTATTTTCGTTATATTGTATTTGTTTTATTTTAAATATTTCTAGAGTCCAAATTTCTTTGTAGCCTTTTGGAAAATGTCATTTTGCCTTAGTAATTCGCACAGGATCCCCTTCTTTATATTTGTTTTGCTTTAACACTAGTACGGGACGGAGTAATTAGTCTATTCCACACTTGTTGAAACGTATCTTGGTTCACTAGAGCTGGTGGTAAGTTGTGTGCTGGATGTGGTCTAGAATTATATCCGTGAATTAGTCGGGGGAGCACATCTATGTAGCGGTAAGTCTTGTTCGCTGTAAAATATTTCCACATTCTTTGCTTCAGGCTGCGATTGAAACGTTCTACGAGTCTTGCCTTAATATTGGATTTATCGGTTGTGAAAAAATAAATATGTTGCTTTTTTAAGTAGGCCTGGAATAGTCTGTTAATAAACTCTGTTGCTTTATCTGTTTGTAGTCGCAGAGGTTTACGACGACTAGATGCAAATATTTTCTTAAATGCCTCTTTAATGTGTTCACCAGTTTTTTTTACGCACAGGCACTGCCCATGCATAGCGACTAAATATATCAATTACTGTTAAAATATATCGGTACCCATCATTATAATTTTGTAGACTTTGCATATCGTTTAAATCAGCTTGCAATTGATCGCCAATAATAAACACAAGATAGGGATTCCGTTGAAACCGTTTAAGTGCTGGTTTATGCAGTGAATATGTCGGTTGTTCTTTTAACCATTGTTCCACCTTGTGTAAAGGTATTGATTTCTTTATAGCTTTTCATAATGCTTGAGCTCTTGAGAACAAGACAGGGTGTGAAAAGTTATAGTAAATATTAGCTAACTTCTTCATAGTTTATAGTTGCGCCAATTGACAGCTTTTTTACGTTTACGTGATGGATCCGGCTCCTATTCCTCCTCCTCTGTTTTTTGGGGAGCAACAACTGTCAGCTTTCGAATATACTCTATTCGTTGAGGGTTACCAATATACTCTAAGGATATATTTGATTTTGCTAATGGTACGGCAAATGGTTCCCAAAAGGAGAGTGGAATATTTTTCTTACGACACCTAACAAAATCAGATATTAAATCTACTATATTAGCATCAGGTATTGATTTACCATATATATTAGCATTACCATTGGCATCCCATTGATTGTCGGGATTTTGTTTTAATTTACGTAATAAATTTCTTGCTTTACGCAGGAAGATTTCGGGGAGGGTAGATATTATCTCATCATCATTCTCTTCCTCATTCGCCTCCTCCTCCGCACCATCCCGTGCAGTAGTTGTTGTTGTTGCTACCTTTTTTGAACAATGTGTAAATATTTTTGCAATAACTCTCTATATTGTACCCATTTTTCTTCTACACTCATATTCTTATTATTTAAAATTTCTTTCATCTCGTCATCGAGATTAGATATAGTTCGATAATAATGTAATTTTTCGGGCGAAATTAGAATAAGTTTTCTCGCATGCTGCATTATTAAACAGATTAGATAGTAAACCTCCAAGAATGGGTGCAAGCAATGCAATGAGAAAACCACCTTTTTGTAATATTATACGCTTCTTTTTGTTTTAGCGTCGGTCCTTTCTTTACCAAATACCTAAGCTGATTTTTATCTTTCCACAATTAATTTTTCTCCCTTTTATTTAACGGAACGTTTCCTTGCAATACGTTATAGGAACATTCACAAATAGAACGAATTAATTCGGAATCTGAATTTTGTAATATCGCTTTGCGCGCTTTAGGTTTTGCCTTTGCTAAAAGTCTTAGTAAGTGTGCATTCTGCTTATTAATCATTTTTTTGCGTCTATTATAATAAAAATAGTTGTTAAAATATATAAAATATTGAAGTTAGTATTATTTTACAGGCACATAAACATAACTAAATGAATCCGGGGGGAAAACATTTGTTTGAACACACTGCTCATCGGGAGTATTTTGTTTTAAATCAAATAGTAGGTAACCGTGAAGATTTTGGGTTGCATCTTGATAGGTTTCCTGAATAAACTTTGCGTTACCTGGATACAATTGACGTACCAGGTAATGAATCTGAGCCTGGTCTCTAAGATTTTTAAAACATACTATATAGTGACAATTTAATGAAATATCACGCATACCTCTAGCCTGATGGAATATATTCTGAGTAATAAAACTAACACTTAAATTCCTATGGTGGCTACCTTTGGTGAAAATATCTACAAAACGGTTGTTACATTCACGCATTAAATCATCTATAATTATAAGATGTGGGCCTCCTTCCGCTAAAAATTCAATACCCTGTGGTAATCCTTCTTTAAATTTACAAGATGTACGAAGAGTATCATATAAGGGCTGCTACTCGCCGTAACACAATATCATATTTTTCCACTGTTTATTATAATGATCGAGAAATGTTTTGACCCAATATGACTTCCCAAAACCTGTGGGGCCAGCTATAATGCATGTGAAAGGATGTTGAAACTCCATTTTTCCTCTCGACTATATACTTCTTCAAAAAATAAAACATATGTCAATCGCCCATTAACATAGAAAATAATTCTAATTGAATTCGTTTTGCTGTGGCAGTATCTTCATATAAATATTTAGTTATTAGAGGAGCTAGCTTAAAATATGTAGAAATTACCTCATCCATACATGGAAAATAGTAGCAAATTTTTCTCCATATAGAAAAATGTATTACAACTCTATATTTGAACGAATATAAATTAAATTAACATCATCATTAGTAGCGTCAAGCGTTAAGGTAGTTTCATCGCTTAGAGCATATTCAGTAGCATTTAAACCGTCTTTAAAATAATCCTCAATATAGATAAAATATGATACAAGACGGGACCATTCATTAAGCGATAATGCAATACACTTATTAGTGATGCGTAGTTTTACATATACATAGAACTTATAATCGCTACCATATTTAAGATATACACAAAGAACAGTGGAATTATTAATATAGCAAAAAAAAATAAAAGCTGTTGTTTATTCATAATGTATGTCTACCTGTTTTACACAGCTAATGCATTTAACAATATCCTATTTCTCTTAAAACCGTAAGGCACTGTATAGTAACTATCGCCAACTCTTTTACGTTTTGTGTGTACCAATTGGTAGGTTTTCGTTTCCTTCTTAGTAATTATTCTGCTGTCTTTTGTACGAGCAACTTTACATGGTTTTGTTACATTTACCAGCGGGGCATCGTTAAGAATCATATTTTTAATTTGATCGAAATTAACAATTTTCATTGTATTGCTGTTGAGAGTAATTCCACGAACTTTACATGTTTTTGTAGTGCCCTCACTAAAAGCTTCATAAGCATAATTTCTTTGTCCCAGCACTACAAAATTCTCTAATATATGCATCTGGACCTAAAGATTCTAATTCGTCTTTCAAGTCACCAAAATATTCGCTTATGGGTAATTTTAATCGTTCAGACCTGACTGCAAATATGAGACTATCAGTGTCCATGTATATGGCATCTTTATCTACCTGTTCTAAATAGTTGTATAGTTCTAATCGTGCATGTGCGGTGGTATATGCTGCAATAATTACATTTGTATTTTTCAGAGGAATATTTGCTTCATCCAATATATGGTAGTTTAATAATAACGCATCCTCGTAAATGTGTATTGGTGGTGCTACCTCTATATTGCTATCAGTTAATTTGTCATAGAATTTTGCTGGTTCTTGAATAATATCGGTATGACGCATGTTTTCATTCTGGGCAAACTTGCCCCATAAACAATTTAATGCTAGTTTACAAATACTTTTTTTGGCAGTGTTTTTCTTACCCATTTTTGTACTGTCTAACTGCACTCCCTCTCTCTCGTAATACTCCTTAATATATTTATTTCTCTGCTCTTGACTATTGCACCATTTGGGCCAACCATTGACCTCTGTTTTTAATTTCATAAACATGTTTACATATTCTGTGAAAATATCACTTCTTTAACAGGATCATAACTTCACCACTTCATATTCCCAAACCTCATGCATTTCTAGTATTTTATATTCATTCTCTACAGCTTTATGAACCTCGTCCACCACCCATGTCCCAGTGAGAGCCCTCTCCTCTTCACTATGTGCGCATTCTTCTGTATTTAAAGTTTCGGCACACCTGCGGCACAGAGGGAAGAGAGGTTAGCCCTACTGTGATACGGCAAACCACTATGATAAAGTTTCGAGGGAGGAAGAACTGTGCATTTCACGATCCTTTCGAATTTGTCAATGCTGGGGCATTCATCTCCCACGTAAATTTTAATTTGATGCCTCACCGGGTATTTGTTTACTTTGCAACAATAAGAAAATTACATCTTCGTAATGTTTTTCCTCCCCCGGGGCTGTTTTATAGTAATATTTTACTGCGGAGCATCGTCCGCCATATTAAGCATCGCGAGGCTTAATGGGATTCTTTCTACATTTGGGGTGTGTGAAAACGTACCCTTCAATAAGCGAATTTTCTAGAATTTACGTTTCCATTCACAAACCCACATCTCATGGACAATAAATCCCAATTCGCGCAGACGGGCAATTTGTTTTACACTATTATAATTTCGAATATCCATAGTGCTATGCGGAAAAGAGGACGAAAAAGAGAACGAGTTACATAGGGGTTGAGAAAAGGGGACGTACCATTTTATAAAATAGAGGTTGAAAACAAGTTCTACGGGGTGCTCAATTTCTCATATCTGGATGATACTCATGACACCACGTGTCATACAGCCCTGACAACTTAACTCCTTGCAATCAGCGAGAACTAAAAAGAAGATGCGATTTTTAAAAAGGTGCGGTCAGGTGTCGAACTTCCACTGAGGTTTTACATATTTTTGTAAAGTATGTAAAGTATGCTATTTCCAGTCTGCTGATGAGAGTTGAAAAGAATATCCCTGGACATCCTACATTTCGTGAATGAATAAAAGATCACACATTACATTACATTCCTTCATCACTTAAATTTTTAATCATTTTGTACCTATATCAAACAAACAAAACAAACACCTTAACTTGAGTGGCACATTAAATGTTAACGGTATTTATAATCTGCTGCAAAATCAGGAGACAGTTGGAGACAATTCTGCGGGTTGTTACTTTCGTTTGGAACAGATAAAGTTGTTGATGATAATTTCTTCTTCTTCTTCTTAAAACTCGAGTTTCAGATGTATTTGGGTTTTCTGAGTGTCTCAGTGTGGGAACACAATTCTGCAGGAGTATGGGAGAGGGATTAACGTTTGAACGTGGGGTACCTTAGAACATTCGAGATAACTTTTAATTAATAAAACGACATTTCTTTTTTTCCGATATTTATAAATTGCAAACATTATGCCGTGTGGCTGCTGTCATTTGTTGTTCGCCATTTGTGTGCGTTACCTGGCGAAGTATGATACTTCATGTAATTTGTGGGTACCAAAGTAAAAATTCATCTCAGAGATTAAAAGTTTCTAGAGAGCAGAGAACTGTTGCTTATTCTTCCATGTTAACTTACGAAGTAACTACACTCCTTCACGCATTAAATTGTCCTTTTTGCTTTCTAATAACCCTTTTCCTTCTCCCATTATAACAAAATGTGCGTAATTCGACGTACTGGAGGAGCTTTGAACAAGAAGAAAGAGCAGATTTGAACAAGGTAGTAGTTTATGTCGCTACAGCTAAAACTTACTGTTGAGAAGAAAAGTTAGTTTCCAACATATTAACAATGATTAATAGTGCTACTATAATTGTTAAAAATGTGTTGGAAACGAGCATTCAATGTTACCATAGCAAAATACATGCGTGACGTCATATGTACAGTACATGTGCAGCACACATTACTGCAGTAGACCCATGATTCAATTGAAAAAAATATCTACATACAACACATGTTTGCGGTTACTCTTGCATTATCACGATAAAACGGAAAATTAGGTTTGAAAAAGTAACATTCAAGGAGTCTCTAGTGGTTTGTTCAAAAGTGCCGAGACAAGCATGCAGCGACTTTAAGAAAACTTTTATAGTTTTATGACGATATCAAATTAAAGTAATAATCGTGAAAGCGTAGATATATAGTGATTGGTTCCTTTCATTTTAGGATAAAAAGACAAATACGGAGAACACATAATGAACTACTCACGTTTCATAAATAATTTTTCGCAAGGAATACAACCTCCACTGATAAGAGAGCTTAGTAAGTACTGATAATTTCTTTATCTCGAGTTAATTAGCCTAACTAGTTGATAATTTCTTTGTTACTAACAAAGGAATATTTTCTGTAAACTTGAACAGAAATAAAATTCCTCATGGCCATAACCTGCCTAAATCCTA
>JAGDQP010037664.1:0-14837 GCA_022664845.1 Lepisma saccharinum
GAAGAGCAATAGCGTGGATACATCTCATTAGAATAAATTCAGAAATTTCATCCTTACCTGCTGATCTTTTATTTTTAAAGCGGTTGACAATTTGAATTATTTCATGTGGAGTGGTGGGTATCAAAAAGAAAAAAAAATAATCGAAGATATTTGACAAAGTTTTCCAGTAGTAGGCTCAGGGGGTATAGGACGTGACTCTATCAGGTTCTTAGCAATGGTGCTGAAGTAATCGTTAAAATGTTCCGCAATTTTAACAGGGTCGGTACATATTTCATCATTGGGAAGCACTACTTCCAAATTTTTGATCTCAAAGGATTTCTTACTACTTTCTTTCTTTATTATTTTCCATGCAATTTTAATTTTATTTTCCATGCCATTTTAGTTTTATTTTCCTCTGAATTCGTTAACCTGCTATAATATAACCTTTTGGCACTTTTTGTAACCTTTTTGTAGATTGTTCTATACGATGTATGATTGGAAAGTTTTAAGTCAGGTGGCGCCACTGCTCAAGAGGAGTAGATATAATTGCCCGTTAGCGTGGAAGCGGTGGCGTGGTGTGTCCTTGATATGTGCTGAAAAAATCACTGCTATATCTTTGTTCAGTAGAGCGTAGCAACCTGTTGAGTGCGTGTGTGTGTGTCGTTGCGGATTATTAATTGCGCAAAATGGATGAAAAACTGGAGCAACGCGTTTGTGTCAAATTTTGTTTTAAACCGGGATGATAAAACATGGGTTTATGGATATGACCTAGAAACAAAGGCCCAATCTTCTCAGTGGAAGATCCCGGGTTAACCACGACCGAAGAAAGTGCGACAAAATCGGTCGAATGTGGAGACAATGTTGGTGTTTTTTCTCGATTCGACGGGTCTCGTGCATCATAAATTTGCCCCTAGGGGGCAGACAGTCAACCAGGAATACATCAGCTTTTGCGCGAAAATGTGCGGAGGAGAAGGCCCTCTAGAAAGACAAGAATTGGGTCCTCCACCACGACAGCGCATTGTGCGTTATCGATCCAGGAATTTCTTTGGTTATCGATTCCAGATTGGGCCTTTGTTTCTGGGTCATACCCATAAACCCATATTTGATCATCCCGGTTTTAAAACAAAATTTGACACAAACGCGTTGTTCCAGTTTTTCATCCATTTTGCGCAGTTAATAATCCACCACGAAACACACACACGCCCGCACTCAACAGGTTGCTATGCTCTACTGAATAAAGATATCACAGTGATTCTTTCAGCACGTATCAAGGACACACCACGCCACCGCTTCCACGATAAACGGACAATTATATCTACTGCTCTTGAGCAGTGGCGCCACCTGTCTTAAAACTTTCCAATCACACTTCGTAGATATTAAAATATAATAGGATCCGTTTGTCTTGCTTATATTTTATCATTAAACTTAGTTTTCATTTTTGTGCAAGATAGCCTACCAGAATTCAATTAGTTATCCAAGGTTTATGAGAAACTTCATTTAATCTAAAATTTTAAAAAGGAAGTAACTGTTAAAAGTGGTTATAATTTTTTTCATGAATAAATTAAACATGGAATTAACAGTTTGATTGACACCAGATGTAACAGATGACCAATCTTCCATATTTGATAATTTAATGAATACATGAATGTTATTTTCAGCATAATTTCTTTTTCGTATCGATTTGGTTCTTTTGGCTAATGATGTCAGTGAGTTTAGTTATACATATTTCACCAAAAATGGCATAATGATCCGAAAAACCTTGTTTAATAACACTATTTTATGTTTTCGCCAATTTTATACACGATTTTGTAATTTTAAACTGATCTAGGGCAGATTTGTCATAGCGAGTTGGTACTTCAATAAGAGCCTTTAATCCAAACGAATCTAAAATATTATGAAGTTGATTTTTTCTTTGAGTTAGGCAACCAATCAATGTTAATATCCGCACATATTAAAAACAAGCCAAATTTCTTGTACAAGCTTTCAAGGACAAATTCAATATTTTTAAAGAATATATTTAAGGTTCCAGATGATGATCTATAGATGCAAAGTATACATAGTGTTTCGATGGAAATGGCTACTATTTCGAAGTGGAGCTTAGAACTATATTTACTTACATCAATTTCTTTAAAACTGAGATCACTTTTAAAACTGAGGTCAACTGCACTAGTTGAATACAACCTGCAGAAAGCCAGTGTTCCGTAAAACATAAAGCATGAACATTTTTCAAGTCCTCCTCAAGTAGCACATCTAAGAAATCAAGTTTATTGCCCAACCCTTGTACATTATGACAATAAAATTTAAATGCACTAACGCCATTGGAACTACTGGGGTTTACGTATTCAGTAGCATGTTTCTGTCTTGCACTTAAAACTCTCTCTATTAGGAACTAAGTTACTTGGGATTTCACTACAAAGGGACATCCCATCAGATAACCGTAAGTCAATGCAATAGGTTTTTCAGCATTAAGCGGAATACATAAATCACGCAATTTGGTACAAAGGTATATTTTACCACTACCGTTTAGATGAAGCCAATGCCTAGTATGGTACTCCCTCGGAAGACTATTTATGTCTAACAGACTAACGTTCTGAAATCGGCTACAGATCTTAATTAGACCTATTTGTGAGTTAATTTCATTGACCTCTTTATTTACGCATAAAAATTTACTCAGGTCATGCCTGTACGATACAGTAGCAACAATTACATTTACCTTAGTCATTTTGCCCAAAGCTACTCTGAGTGCTTTTAATGCCTCACCAGTTTCGTTCTTACCCACATCATTTGCTCCTCCTACAATTACAATACTATCCGTCATTGACAAATTCTCAACATCTATACAGGAAAACACAGGACTAATTACTTCACCAAGAGATGCAACCCGGTTTTATCATACTGAAATCCTTGCACCTCTGATTGCTTCTTGTAATCTTATACCTCTAGCATGACTGTCACCAAAAAGATATATTTTACCCTGATTGTTATTACGAATATATTTTTACTATTCTTACCCTTACGCTCATGATTGGTAGAATTAACTTTATCTTGTGATATATGATGACTAGGGCTTGGAACTGGATGAAATGTCATCTTTTTCCTGAAGGTTTGAGAACGATTCAGACTATAACGAAAATTCGTTTCACCTTAAACTGAAGCAGAAAACGTACTATTTTGCATTGTTTGCTATTTTTTGGTGGTAATGTTTTTGCTATTAGGTCATTTTCGACTGCCGAAATATCTTCATCTTCTTTCAATAAGTATGAAATTGCTTACATGTTTCATACAAAATATTATGCTTGAAACAAAACATAAAATAACGCTTAGAACTAATAAATCCGGTTGGAGCAAAGAGACCTCCGTGTAGCCCCCCCCCCCCCCCCAAGGACGGCACAAACGACCAAAACTAGTGCAATCGTTCGTGCTTCGTTTGTGCCACAAAAAGTTTCGTTTGTGCTCGATTCGTCGCACAGTTATGAGACATTCAATTTTGGGGGGCCAACCAGCTTCACACTCGAATTCGCCGAAAATTTCAATTTCGAAATAAACTTGTACCAATCGTTTATGCTTCGTTTGTGTCGTAGAAATTTTTGTTTGTGCTCAATTCGTCGCAAAATTATGCGACATTCAATTTTGGACATGTGTGAAGCTGACACCCCAAGGACGGAAAAACCGACCAAAACTAGTGCAATCGTTTGCGCTTTGTTCGTGACGGATTGTGCAAAAAAATGTTTCGAATGTGCTTAGTTCGTCGTAAAATTATGCGACATTCAATTCTGGACGGACGCCATATGTGAAGCTGGCCCCACAAAGGCAGGAGAACGAAGCAAAACTGGTGCAATTGTTTCTGCCGGATTGTGCAACAAAAAGTTCCGTATGTGCTCAATTCGTCGTAGGACTATGCAACATTCAATTCTTTTGGTGAGGGAAGTTTCACCCTAAAATTCACCGAAAATTTGAATTTTGAAATGAAACTTGTGCCAATCGTTTGTGCTTCGATTGTCATGGATTTTACAGTGGAAAGTTTCGTTCCAAATTACGCAACATTTAATTTTGGGCATGTGTAAAGCTGGCACACCAAGGACGGAAAAGACGACCAAAACTAGTTCAATCGTTTGTATTTGAATGTGCCACAAAAAATTTCGTTTGTGCTCAATTCGTCGCAAAATTATGCGACATTCAATTTTTGAGGACACTCCATATGTGAAGTTCCCCACCCCAAAGGCAGCAAAACCGATTAAAACTAGTGCAATCTTTATGCTTCGTTTGTGTCAGATTGTTCAACAAAGATTTCGATTGTGCCGAATTCGTCGCAAAATTTTGCGACATTGAATTTGTGGAGGGCCAGCTTCACACTTAATTTCGCTGAAAATTTCGGTTTCGAAATGAAACTTGTATCAATCTTTTGTCCCGAATTGTGGTGTAAAAATTTTCTAGTCGATTCGTCGCTGAAATGTGCGACTTTCGATTTATTGCGAACGGGCTTGTGTGAGCGTCGTACTCTAAATCTAGATAAAATAATTTTGAAATTGAAATGGCGTCAATCGATTGTGCTTGTTTCGTGATTATTTCGTCGCACAATTATGCAACATTAAATTTTGGGGAGCAGTTTCACGCTTGGAATCTTGATAAAATTAAAATGCTGAGCTTCAACTGGCATCAATCGATTATCCTTCGTTTGTGCAGAACACTACATAAACAGACTCTTTGACCTAGGATCGTCGCAAAATTTTGCAATTCTCAGTTTCAGGGACATACTGATGCTTAAATTTGCCAATAATTATTTAGAAATCATATCAATTCATGTCAATCGTTTGTGCCGGATTATGCCGTAGAAGTTTTGTATGTGCTCAGTTCGTCGCTATAACGCGACACTCAATTTTTGGATATGTGTGAAACTATAAGCCACTATAAGCCGCCAGTTATTTCTGGTTTGAGAAAAATATCCTCTAACTGAAAACACCCAGCAACCCACTATAACAAGAGTAACCGACAAAAGGAGCTGAAACAGAAGGTAGGATAATCGATGGGACCCCACAATTAAAAGCCGTTACTGTAGGTTAGGTAAGAAAGTTGTAATAGTAAGTTCAGAAACAAATCTAGAAATTCTTTTTCATAAAACGTATAATGTGAACTATTATCTTGTCAAATTCACAGTAAATTACAATTCCATTACAAATGTGACCTATCGTTTTATAGGTCCTAATCACATACAATGAATCGTTTGAACAAATCGAGGAAATCATGTCATATTCCGAGAAACACAAAAAATATACTACGATATGAATATAGAATTAATACACCAAATAATTACACTCAAAATCCTGTGAAACAGTATATCCAACTTTCTGACTCAAATTATGACTTGGATTCCTAATTTCCCCTCTTGTGGTTTTCACAATTTCACGCAAGAAATCCACGATCCTGAAATAGGAATCTACTAATAAATGACTGAAGTAAACGTATACCAAATATGAAAACAATCACACTAATATTCTAGGAGATACGAGGTAGTGGTCACGAACCCAACTGCCGGCTATCAACCCGAACACGTGGTTACGAACAAAGATGAAAATTGGAATATTCAAATAATTCCTTCGGATATCAACGTAGGATAGATCAAATAGATAATAGCTAAACTTTAACAGAAATATTATCGCGACATACAACACGATGGCAATAGATACATACGATACTAAATTTGCGACGTTACGAAGTACTCTATACTCAAGTTTATCCAAACACGAATTCCTTAATCTCAATTGAAGCAATACATTTCCCGACGAATATTTACGACATGTAAAAAATACTTCATTCAAACAAACTATCTCACTCATACACGATAAAGTCACATAATCCGGCGACACTGAAACAGGTGAAAATTCACACTTACCAAAATATACGCGAAATTGAAGATTCTCAAGAATAATTAACGACGAATATGAACTCAAAATACGACGGTTTAGAAATTCCACAAGGACGGCGATCAGGAATCCATAGAAGCTTGTAGACTTCATAAAAGTAGATACGGTGTACTCTATTACGTAACCAATAACAATTTCTATCAGAATATCTAACACACCAAAAATCAGTTGTTTCCGCTGATGGACACTAGCAATTATGAGGACTCGTGGTCCTTCATGCCGACAGGTACAAATCCTAGTTACATTTTTTGCCGTTAGGCGGCTCTGTTATACATCAGTGTTTCCAGACAAGTTTAGAACATCTTCACAAAATAAAAAATAAAAATTCCACTAAAACAATAATGAAAATAACCAAAACACCTTTTGGAGGAATAAAGGGTAGCGTAACTACAAAATGTTCGCTACACACACCAAGGACGATAAAAGTGACCAAAACCAGTGCAATCGTTTGTGCTTCTTTTGTGCCGGATTGTGCCACAAAATGTCTTGTTTGTGCTCAATTCGTCACAAAATTATGCGACATTCAATTTTTGAGGCCACGCCATATGTGAATTTGCACCCCCCCTCCAAAGGCAGCAATACCGATCAAAACTAGTGCAATCTTTGTGCTTCGTTTGTGTCGGATTGTTCAACAAAGGTTTCGTTTGTACGGAAGTCAGTTCATGTCAATCGTATCAATTCATGTCAATCGTTTATGCCGATTATGTCGTAGAAAGTTTCGTTTGTGCTCAGTTCGTCACTAAAATATGCGACATTCAATTTATTTATGGGCGGTTACCTGAACCCCTCGAAGTCTAGAAAGAAAATAAACCTCAAATGGAGTCAATCGTTTGTGCCAGATTGTGCCGTAGAAAGTTTCGTTAGTGCTCAATTTCCCGCCAAGATATGCGACATCTAGTTTATTTGGAATTGGTAGAGCGCTCACCTCTGGTGATAGGGGTCGTCGGATCGATTCCTGCTCATGCCAAGTGGGCTTTGTGGTAGACAAACACCGTGTGCTTAGGTTTTCTCGGGGTGATCCCATTTTCTCCCACTTTCTTCATTCCAACAATTCATCTCATCATCATCCATACGGCCTGAGCCCAGTTGGAGGACTATCATAGCCGAGTGGTTAGAGTAACAGACCTAAAAATTTCGTCACTTACAGTTGGAAGTTCGAATCTCATTGCAGGCAGTGGAAAGCTTTACTCACCAAGAAATAGGTAATAGCAAAGATAATTCAATAAGGCTAATTCAATATGGATCACCGTTGTGTGCAATATACTCTCAAGGAAATAATGGTCTCACATTTGGGTAACTGAAAAAGCTGGCTATGTGGCGGTGCACTTCACAATTCCGCCCTGGCGGTACAGATGCGGTTATAAATTCATTTATCTGGAGGCCCGCCTGTCAGGTCAGTCACCCCTTCAAGTATCAATGACATCAAATACTAGTTCGTCTGCACCCGGAAGGCCTTGCGTGCAATAAACTCTTAAACTATTCAGGTCAGTTCATTAACTCCCGTAAACAGAGAAACTTAAGCTCAGTTTAGTGTCACAGACGAGGGACAATGAACTCTTACAAGAAACAAAATTATCCATCTAGGTCAGATTCTTTCATTGCCAGGAGGAAAGATGAAAATATTCTTTGTATACCATTTTGTATTTTAAGAAAGTTCGTTAAAGGACCTACTTATTTCTTTCAACATTAGTAAGTGAAAATCTTTCATTGAGAGAGGAGAGAACAATATATCCTGTAAGTAACAGGATAAGATTACGCTCGGTAAAACTCTCTGACACCCCTTTTCTTTGCAGTAAACTTTATTTTTGTACAGGCCATTCTAATAACTTTTGACTTCGGTCTGTCACGATTATAATTCGAAGGCACTGATAGTTAAAATCCACAAATATTCAAGTCACTGGTCTTACGCCTCAGACCTTACGGCTTCCTGGTCGGCCCTTTCCTTTGTGATACTGAGGAATTGGTGTTACACCTGCCAAAATACTGAAATTATCTTAATGTTAATACAGAGAAAAATACTTTTCTCAATAATATAGCAATTACGAAATAAAGAAAAAAGTACTGCTTCAGTTAAACTTGTGTATACTTTCTACTTTTTAATGTAGTTGTTAGTTGTTAGTGGACCGACCACTTACTTAGGTACCCCATAATCAAAACGCCGGCGGGCCACGAGCAGAGAAATGAAACTAATGCCTCATGTGTGCCGCCATAACGGTAATTTAGCGGTAACAGTCGTATAGCAGCCACATACCGCTGGATGGCTGCTTGTGGTTGCCACAGGCAGGCCTCCAGATAAATGAATTTATGACCGAATCTGTACCGTCAGGGCGGAATTGTGGTGTGCACCGCCACATGGCCAGCTTTTTCAGTGACCCTTGAGAGTATATTGCACACAATGGTGATCCATATTGAATTAGCCTTATTGAATTATCTTTGCTATTACATATTTCTTGGTGAGTAAAGCTTTCCACTGCTTGCAATGGGATTCGAACTTCCAACTGTAAGTGACGAAATTTTGAGGTCTGTTAATTTTGAGGTCCGCTCGGCTATGGTGGTCCTCCAACTGGGTCATGTCTTTGTATTCCTTTTGAGTTACGAAGATGGATATGAGGAGGTAAAAAGCGAAAACTAAAATGAAAGTCCATTTTTAGGTAAAAATAAATTGTGTTTTATAACACCTTAATGAAAAGCTGTAGTGAACTAAACAAAGTAATTTTATCAAGGAAGTGCATATTATTTTGGGATAAGCACTTGAATCAGAAAATTACTGAAACCCCAAATAAACTAGATTGAATTGAATTTTATTTTAAGCCCTTTAGGCAACTATGGCTCAAGCCGTATGCATGATGATGGGATGAATTGTTGGAATGAAGAAAGTGGGAGGAAACGGGAGCACACCGAGAAAATCCGCGCACATGGTGTTTGCCCACCACAAAGTCCACGTGGCATGAGCAGAGATCGATCCGACGACCCCTGTCACCAGAGATGAGCGCTCTACCAATTCCAAATAAACTAGATGTCTTATATCTTGGCGAGAAATTGAGCACTAACGAAACTTTCTACGGCACAATCTGGCACAAACGATTGACGCCATTTGTTTTTTTCTAGATTTTGAGGGATCAAGGTGACCCCCAGAAATAAATTGAATGTCGCATATTTTAGCGATGAACTGAGCACATATGAAACTTTCTACGGCATAATTCGGCACAAACGATTGACACGAATCGATATGATTTCTAAATAATTATTGGCGAATATAAGCATGAGTATGGCCGTGAAACTGAGAATTGCGTAATTTTGCGACGATCGCAGGTCAGAGTCTTTTTCTGTAACGTTCCGCACAAACAAATGATAATCGATTGATGCCAGTTCAAGCTCAGCATTTTAATTTTATCGAGATTCCAAGCATGAACTTGCCT
Source organism: Lepisma saccharinum (assembly GCA_022664845.1). Lineage (NCBI taxonomy): Eukaryota > Metazoa > Arthropoda > Insecta > Zygentoma > Lepismatidae > Lepisma > Lepisma saccharinum. Next base: position 9,320 of record JAGDQP010037664.1, read on the forward strand.
CCCCCCAAATTTAATGTCGCATAATTGTGCGACGAAATAATCACAAAACAAGCACAATCGATTGACGCCATTTCAATTTCAATTTTTATTTTCTAGATTTAGAGTACGACGCTTAAACAATCCCGCTCGCAATAAATCGAAAGTCGCATATTTCAGTGACGAATCGACCACAAATGAAAATTTTTACACCACAATTCGGCACAAAAGATTGACACAAGTTTCATTTCTAAATTGAGATTTTCAGCGAAATTAAGTGTGAAGCTGACCCTTCCCAAATTCTTTATAGCAAAATTTTGCGACGAATTCGGCACAAACGAAATCTTTGTTGAACAATCCGGCACAGACGAAGCACAAAAGATTCCACTAGTTTTGGTCGGTTTTGCTGCCATTTGGAGGGCCAGCTTCACATATGGAGTGGTCTCCCAAATTGAATTTCGCATAATTTTGCGACGAATTGAGCACAAACGAAACTTTCTACGGTACAATCTAACACAAGCGAACCACACATGATTGGCACAAGTTTCATTTCGAAATTCACATTTTCGGCGATTTTAAGTCTGAAGCGGACCCCCAAAACTAAATGTCAATAATTTCGCGACGAATTCAGAAGCGAAACTTTCTACGGCACAATCTAACACAAACGAAGTACAAACAATTGGCACATATTTCATTTCGAAATTCAAATTTGCGGCGAATTTGAGTGTTAAGCTGTCCCGCCAAAACTTGAATGTCGCATAATTTTGCGACGAATTGAGCACAAACAAAACTTTTTGTTGTACAATCTTGCACAAGCAATTGCACTAGTTTTACTTGGTTCTCCTGCATTTGGGGGACCAGCTTCACATATGGCGTCCTCCAGAATATAATGTTGCATAATTTTGTGACGAATTGAGCACATACAAAACTTCTTGGTGCACAATCCGGCACAATCGAAGCGCAAATGATTGCACTAGTTTTGGTCATTTTTTTCATCCTTGGGTGCCAGCTTCGCACATGCATGCCCAAAATTGAATGTTACATAATTTTGCGACGAAATGAGCACAAACGAAACTTTCTATGGCACAATCCAACACAAACGAAGCATAAACGATTGATACAAGTTCATTTCGAAATTCAAAATTTCGGCGAATTCGAGTGTAAAGCTGTCTCCCCCAAAATTGAATGTCGCATCATTCTGCAACGAACTGAGCACAAACGATACTTTTTGTTGCACAATCCGGCATAAACGAAGCGCAAACGATTGCACTAGTTTTGGTCGTTTGTGCCGTCCTTGGAAGGGTGGGGTGGGGGGAGCTTCACGGAGGTTTGGTATTTGCAACAGCAACAAAACTGTTAGCGTCGTTTACAAATCAGTTCAGTGTAGTCGGCTGAAGTCAAGTGTTATAATTTCAGTGAGACATATTCATTTTGTAACTGTACATTTTTTTGTTTGAAAGAGTTTCACACTCTTTCTGTTCTTACAAGGTATTAAAGAGAGCAGTTGCTTGTTTGTTAACGGAGTGAAATGTGTCTTTCCTTTGTGAAGTATCGAATTACTTGACCGGTAAGCGGAAGAGAGGAGGAGGAGCCTGATATCTATCAGGTATTGAGATAAGAACAAAAACAAAAGTCAGTACAGCGGAGGTGTTTGTTGTCTACAGAGGAAAGGTTTTTTGTTGTGTGTGTCGAGCTGCGAAGTGCGCTAAACTTGTGCGATTTTCGTGCGGAAACAAAGGGATTGTGTATTTGTTTTCAGACGTTCCTGCATAGCGGAGTGGACGAAAAGGGAACACGAGGATTGTTTTACAATCTCCTACAAACAGTGACCTATAACTATGGCCAAGAAACGCACGTGTAGCTTCAATGTTCTACAACAAGAATTTAAATTCCTACGTCTAGACTTAATTTCAAAAGACAAATCTCGTGTTGGGTGTCGGACACGTGGTGCAAATTTTTCTGTCTTACACGGCGGTGGGAGAAGTGGCATTAAACAGCATACGCAGTCGGAGAAGCATAAAGATGCTGAAAAATTAAGATGTAGCACCACTAGCGTCGCGTCCTTTTTTGTGAAAGCGCTCTTATCTTTGGAAGATATTGGTAATGACCTGAAATCTTGTTCAAGTATTACGGTAAGTATTGATGCTTCTAACAAGAAATATGAAAAACTTTTTCCTGTCTTAATAAGTTTTTTGTCCCCAACACTAAAATAATAGAACTCACGTCTCTGTCAGGTGAAAATTCTGAACTCCAGTGTTTACTGTTGGAAATGGTACTTGAAATATATAATTTGCAAGATAAAGTTGTAGATCTTTGTGCTGACAATATTAACACGAACTGTGGCGGTGTCAATAGACATAGTAAAATAATGTGTGGCCAAGTATTCAATTAAAATTTAATAAAGACCTTTTTGGCATAGGTTGTGGCCCACATATCGTACATAACTGTTTACAGACAGCTGTTGATAGCCTTCCTTATGATATTGAAAGTTTTGCAGTGATAGTGTACAAGTTCTTTCATGTTTACACAGTTCGCGTAGAAAAACTTAAAGATTTTTGCATTTTTGCTGATGTGGAATACGCGAAACTACTGGAACATGGAAACACTCGTTTTCTGTCATTAAGTCCACCACTAAAAAGAATTTCAGATATATTTGCTGGGCTGCGCTCTTCTTTTCTCTCGCAAGAAAAGCCTCCCGCTGTCTTAAAAAGACTATTTAACGACTCCAATTTTGAACTTTACCTAATATTTGTGACTGATCAAATTCAAGTATTTGAAGAGACAATTCGAATGATAGAGATGATATATCAGCAACAGAGGTTTCGTGCCACATTTCTTCAATAAGAAAGAAGCTGATGGCAAGAAAGGAAGAAAGGTTGCAGCACGTTTGGAATCTTTGAAACATTCTGCTGATATCAAGAGTGAAAATTTCTTAGTCACTGTTAACAACTTTTATAGCACTTGTGCGGAATATCTTTCAAAATGGGAAAGTAGCTATGGTGGAGCTGAAAAATTTCAATGGGTTCTCCTTCAGAATACACCCAGTTGGTCTGATATTCGACACAGCATTTCCAGTACTCCCAGTAAACTGGTAAAAGGTAATATGCAATCTGGTCCAGACGACGAGACACGACTATCTGATCAGTGTCAGTTTGCAAAAGAAATTGTTTGCAAAAGAAAATAAATTGTAACACAACTCCATAAATATGGAAAGAAAACAATCTTTCTTTATCGGAACGATGGGTTCAAGTTTTTGGAAAATTAGAAGAGGAAGATATAAAATATGATGTCCTTTTGAAAGCAGTAGAAATGATGTTATGCCTGCCTGATACATCTGCTCCTGTCTAGCTGTTTTTCAGTCATGAACAACATATGGACAAGTGAAAAATCTTATTTACAAGTTGCAACAATGAAATCTGTTACTGGTACGGGTGAACTTCACAGAGAGCTGCAGTGAATTTTATGAAAAACTAGTGAAGAATAAAGCTATTCTCAATAAAATAGGTTCTTCTGTTAAATACTTAAAGCATTCATCAGTTGAACAGTCAACTTCTCTCCCAATGTAACATCAAGGATTCGGACTAGGCAAAGAAGAAAGCGGAGGCACCATGTACTACTGTACTGTAAGTTAAATTATGTTTATAATTTTATATATTATGTTACAATAAGTTAGATAATGGGAACGTAATTTACGCATTGACCTGGTCTACGTTTTTCATTACTTTTTAAAATCCAGAACTTGTCCCGTTTTCAACTCAAAATATTATGGTCACCCTAGCAAGAAATGGTTGTTCATGTTATACGTTTTCACATAATATTCTTTCAACATGAGTCATAATGATCACGAAAACATAAAAATAACACACACACAAAAAAAAACTTTGTTTTCCAAACTACGTATCCTAACCACGGAGATAGATGGCTCCAAAAACCATGTAAAGAAATTCGAAACTTTGTACAAACTCTTTAAGTACTCTGTGCGCTTTTTACATAGCATTTAATTTCCTATAATGCAGAGTTCCTCAAAAGGGACATTTGTGTTAATAATAATCATTTCTAAGTACAAAACACGATTCGTTTCCTTTTTCTGTCGCAAAAATCTATCACAAAGGACTGTTAATTAGTAAGTGACGGATTAAATATTATGAAGAAAAAGTATTCTATTGAAACCCATGTGAACTTATCAATAATATTTTGTTCTGTGATAAATTTCCTTCTATTTCCAAGACTTTATCTGAAGACAGCTTTATATTTTACATGTATTGATAATACAGCTACTGATTTCTCAATCATGTACAAGAAAGATGTCTAAATAGATCATCTTCGCCGCGTAAAATAAAATGAACATTTTTTAACCATGCTGGCGCTCAAATTCGTTATCAATGAGAGAATCTTACAGTGATAAAAACGATTACAATGATATAACAGTGTAAAAAGATAATCTTTATCAACAGATAATAAGTCAATTTAGTCCGGGATCATTCTATTGAAAAGAGTAGTTTATTGCTAGGACACAGTTGAAGGGATCAATGCGAAAAGGATCTTTCTCCATTTTGTTCATTTTACAGGAGAAGGGAAAAACTGTTTTAAAAAATGTAGCTTCATGATAAAAAAAAAATATATCTGGCAGGTGAAAAGTGCTCAGCCTGTGAATATTTCGAATGCAACATTTCATGATTAACTTAAGTGGTAGTCCCTGGCCACAACCTTTTCTTTTGGAGAAAGTTCCTTTATGCAACAAAATGTTAAACTTGTTTCCTGAGTGTTCAAAATACTATACAGAAAAAGGATTTATTTTCAAGCAAAAGAAGTTTTCTATCGATACACTTGTTTTATTGTACTCAGAAACACAAAATATCACTCATAATCTGAAAAGGTCACTTTATTTTACTCATGGGACTTCCAGCACTTTCTTCCAAGATGTTATTATAAAACACCTTTTATGAAAAAGGTGGAACGTACAACTCAGATAAGTTTTTGATCTCATTAAACTATTATTTCTAATGGGAATAGGTCCACTGTACAGTCGATTACTTTCCTCCTCGAGAAAGTTCCTTCCTGCATCTAATCAATCTAAGCAGTCTATGATTCCGAAAAGGAAATCTGGTGTAGTTCCTTGTTAGGACGAGAAGAAAGTGACCTTTTGCACCATTCAAAAAAGCGTTTTTTAACTTCAAGATAAGGTAGAATGAATTTTATGGACGATAACAGTACTATGGCTTACGCCTTTCCCAGAATTTAACTGCAAGAAAATAGATAAAAAAAAATTCAAGATGGCCATTTTTTGGAGAAAGTACCTTTTTTAGCACTGACCTCTTCAATTTCACTTATAAAACATTATATATCAATGTAGTAAAAACTGTAAGCAGTATTCAAACTCAGACAATATTTATTATAATACTTGTGGAATTTCACACTAGCTTTAACATCGATTTCTTCTTTACTTGACTTGATGCTCTACTTGAAACCATGTAAACTTGTATGAAGACGACTTGGCGCTCTACTTGAAACCATGTAAACTTGTACGAAGACGACTTGGCGC
>JAGDQP010037666.1:0-16807 GCA_022664845.1 Lepisma saccharinum
AAGTTTTTATGTGGGAAAGTGACAATATTCAAACATTAATTGCCTAAAATCTTAAATTTTGGGGCCAGCTGGTATCGAGAGATTTACATACTTCTACTCCTTGATAATTAATTACACAATTTAATGATTGAAGGGGCCGGGGCGAAGAAAACAAATGGCGTCTTTCTTCCTAAACTTCAAAGAAAGAAGTGGGGAACTTTACTCCACATCTGTCACTTGCTTTTCCTCATTTAACTTGTCTCCAAACAGCTTATTGAAAGCCTATGGTTTTGTGGGCTTGGAACCAGCACTGAGGGAGGAAACCGGGTTTGTCTCTAGCTCTCTTTCATCCTGACAAACGATTTCGACATATCTAGCGTTTATTTTTCTCCAATTGTTATCGAATTCGTCCTACGGCGAGATAACACAACAATATAAATTTCCAATAAGTGGTCACTATAGGATGCTCATAAAATAATATACAGTTATCTAAATTATAAAATTAAAATTAAAATAGCGGTAATTGCTGGATTAAACTATAAAAACAATGAAAATATATAGCATTGAAGGCAATATATACATCAAAAGGCTGAAAACGTGTTAACAGATTTATTATTGAGTATTTCACATATTGATTTCATCAGTCAGATACTTTTAGTATAAAAAATAATATTGTAATAATTTAAAGTACTGCTTCAATAAAAAATGTTAATTTCATGTATCACTGTCGCTACCTTCTATTACATGATCTACAAATTCTTTGAAAATGATTGCGAACGCAAATTAAAGTAGTATTTCATGGTGTATCTTGTATAAAACTGACATAACTTATGGAACACCTGCTTTTGGGATGCGATTAATGCTAGTATGACTAGTGTTATAGAATGAACAAAAAATGGTCCGTTATTTCATGGTTCAACTGTATTTTCTCGGGCGAAATGCTCTAGTATACTACTAACCAAAATAAAATTTCGCAATACGAGATGGTTGTGGGAAGTTGGTTTGTGGTTTTGGTAGGTTAATCGTTACAAATCAGGTGGCTAAATTGCCAGAAGATTGGAAATAAATGGGAAATGGACAAAGTCTAGGAAACGGGGATCGTTGGAACAGGAAAAATATGTAGGGTACGCAGGGCTTGTAAGGATCCGAAAATGTTGGCTACATTACGAACTTAAGGTATGGTTACAGAGGGAGAAATAGGGGCGCGTAGGAAAGGAGCGCACGAAGTAGAGGCGTGGGTCACAAGTGTGACTTCAAGGGATTTGTTTTAAGTGATAGATCCCAGAAAGAGATTATAGTAGCTAGGAAAGGTAGAGGAAACGTTGTGGGCGAGGGCCAGGAAATGGTGGAGAGGACTGAGGTTTTTTTTTAGTGTCATAATGTCGTTAGTAATGTCATTATGAACTGTTAACATGCATATTCCCCATACATGTTCTCAATTCGGGATTGAATTAGGAGAAGTGGGTGTTTGCGGTTGGTAGGTTTGAAAATGTGGCTGTTGGTTGTGTAGGATGATAAGTGTGAAAGGTGGACACGACTAGTAGGAAAGGAAGGATGTCGGTAACAAACTGCATGATGAAGTTGAAGAATAAAGTAAAATTGAAAAATCAAGGTAAAATTAGTACCAACGTCCAGAACATTTCTATACTAGAGTATTAGACAACTGATACATAATTTCACCTTTGAATTCGCCGGGGACCCATGTTACGTCCCTGTGAATTGAAGCTGCTGAACTTGCTAGTGAATACGGGAACTAAAGGATCAAACTAAATATTTTCAATCGGTTTAACAAAGTTGTAACAATTTGTTTTTTCTATTCCAATTGTAGATATTGAACAAAGTACTGAGCAAAGTATTTAACAAAGTATTTGTGATATGAATCAGAGAGAAATCGGTAGTATAGTGATTAAGGTTACAATATTAGTATCCTTTGAATTATAATGCTGTCACGCTTACGAAGTTGAAAGTTATTAGAAGCATTGGGGCACTAACCAAACAAGTGAAATTTTGAATCAGCCACCCGACTATGAGTAAGCTTTACAGGAAATAGAATTATATTCTTGCAAATGATTTAACAAAAGTTTCAACTTACAATATCAGACTCCAACACATTTCCTAGCCTCACGAACATTCAGAGTAACAGCGATTCAGAGAGGATGCGATAGAGAGCTTGAAAAAGAGAGAGAGATCTGATGGGATAGGTGCTCTTTTATGAGTGGCTGTTGACTGTTTTCAGCGTCCTCGATTTTCCTAATGATGCACTTAAGATTTCATTACAACAATGTGACCTTGGTCTCTGTCTATTTCTGGTTTAAGTTTAGCAGAGTTTTAAAATTAACAATTTCCAGCTTTTACTTGTATAGAGGAGAATTTTACAATATATTGAATGTATAGTATGTTCATAATACCGTAATCATTTTATATGACCAAATTTCTATTTAGTGAATACGATTCATAATTTAGATTTTACGTTCACAATTAATTAAATAAATGTATAGATACAATATACGGTTCCTAGGCTGGGAACGACTGGAACATCCAGCCTACAGTCAGGATTTGGCAGCATCCGACTTTCAGTTCTTCGACCCACTGAAGAATCACCTGGCTAGTCACCGGTTCAAGGATATGGAGGAGGTTGGTCGGGAGGTTACCAGCTGGCTACGATACCAACCAAACCCTGCTTCACTGCTGGGTTTGAGAGTCGTGAATTGCTAGGACGAGTGCTTAAATGTTCATGGAGATTACGTTGAAATATGAACCAAATTTAATCAGGGAACTATTTTACCTCTTATTTCTATTCCATTTTGCTAATTATATATTGACTTACCCTTTGTGTTTAAAGCGTTGCCTATCTATGTCCTCAGAACATCAGAAGAATAGTGGGGATGAGGTGGTTCAGTTGCATCTGATTCGTGGTGGTGTCATTTCAATCCCGGCTTGTTCCACGTGGGCTCTGTGGTGGACGATGTCCGTGCGCGTGAGTGTCATCGGCCTTCATTCATTCGGGCTGAACCAAAGTTGCCTACAAACCTTAAGTAAAATTCAAGTTCAAATTCAAGCATAGAACAACATGGCAGTGCTTAAAGAAACATCTGCATTCGATTGTTAGATACTATTGTTGTTATGTTTATCTTCCGACCGGCACTTGTTTCAATGTTCACTTGACATAACTTGTTCTTCAAGTTTCCCCACAATCCGAAAGCACTGCGGTTGAAATCAGGAGATCGGAGTGGCCAAGCATTTGGGAATGATATACCCGTGATTGGATTTGCACCTCAGGCGTTTCTGAGGAACTTTTTCACCTGACGATTGATGTAAGGTGGATCTCAATCCAGCATGAAAGTGGTTATGTCAGTTTTCTCTCTCTCCTGCAAAGTAGGGACAACATGTTGGCGAAGCAGATAGTATATCGCTTCCAAATGCTTGGCAATCCTAATCTCTTGATCTCAACCACAGAATTCCCAGTTCTGTGGATACCTGAAAAACAAGTTTTATCAAGTTAGCATCTAAACAAGTTCTGTGCGGAAGGTGAGCATAACAACAGTGGTATCTAAACACGAATGGAGATGTTTCGTGTAGCAATTCAACACACTGTTCTATGCTAGAAATTAAACTTCAATTTTATCTAACGTTTTAGCATAGATCTCATAATAGATCTATGGTTTTATGAAGTTTATGAGTTCTGTTATAAGGTCTGTCGTTTTAGGCAACTATTGACTCGGCCGAGTGGATGATGACGGGAGAATTGGTGAAATGAAATAAGTGGGAGGAAACGGCTGAGGAAACTCAAGCAGCGGTGTTTGTCCACCACAAAGCCCAAGTGGCACCAGGTGGAATTGAAAGGACAACGCCACGAATAAGACGTCTAGCACTTTACTACTGAACCACCGCATCCCTACTATTCTTCCAAATTGATCTAGACATAAATAGGCGACACTTTAAACCTATTTTGTAGCCTGAAGGACGTATGGTACATACAAATATGCTGTACATAGTTTGTAAAATGTATGGAATGTCAATAATAAAGTGTTGGAAAGTGTCCTTAAAGACTAAATACACATTGAAAGGATTTTTTATTCGCTTTTCTCTTCCACATGTCTTTAACCATATTCACATAAAATTTCACATTTGTCCGATCGACCATTTGCCATCCAGAACCGACCAAACAACGGAACTTTAATTATAACCACTGTATGTTAAAAACAAAATGTTTTGCAGATGGACCTGCACCAAGAACCCTATTTTTTTTTTGTTTTTTTACATCGTTTTATAGGAAATTGCTCTTTACAATGGTGCAATTCTAATATCTCCAGCAGGTGTTTCTCTTGAGATATTTATTGTATTATGTTGCAACGCCAACATTATATTATATATAATAATGTAAAACCAAAAAATGCTATCTACACTGACTTCTCAACACGATTCCAATGTTTTATTACATCATACTGTACGAAAGTTTCTCCTTCTTTCAATGCTACAAGTCCCACCCAAATCAACATCTGGTGTTCCTCGTATGTTCATGGTGTTGTAGTGCAAAGTCAACGTAATTATATAACGATGTAAAAACGGAAAAGTGCTTTATTGATGAACTTCCCACCAAGAACTCATTATTTTTATTAAACCATTCTATAGGAAATTTTCTGATCTTGTTAATCTACGTCTCATATCAGTAGAGGATATAAAAATTTTGCAAGTCATAAATTTGAAAAATCATTAAGATGAATAATCAGAACATAAGGAGCCAAGGATAACAATTAATGGTGTCATTAATGAAGATAGAGCCCACCCACCTTGTACAGGATGGAGGTCATCCCATCTCCACTCCCTAAGAACAAAATAATATGTTATAATGAATCCACAGAAATGGTTATTATGACCCAGAGGTCACGTAAACTGTAGAATATAAATGAATTCGTTAAATCAGAGGGCCAACTGAATGCAAAGAAATAAAAGGTATTTTGATTAAGAGATATCTGCACAAATGGAATCACAGCATTAAGTCAGGATCAGAGCATGTCGCTATGTAATACTTATTAGTTCTGAAACAAGGAAACAAGAGTCAATAAGCATTTCAAATGTGATCTATGTTAATGACGGAAACTGAGTAATTAAGGTGTGGAAGCGTAACCATGCAAAAAGACAAATGCAATTCGGTAACTTTAAACAGCCGCTGGTATGAAGAGATTGGGCTGGGCGAGGTGAAAGTGAAATGGCTGATTCAACCTTCATCCTTTGTTTAGGAATAGAACAAAATATAAACGGCAATTTAAATTAATGGATTTGAGGAAATCTTGAAAAAGATAGGGAGAGGTTAAAGGCAGCTTTCTATTATGTGAAAGCCTTCATCCCGTTCAGTTGATCTCTTGTTATGCTGCAGTGAAATTCGGAAAGTGTTGTAGACCGTCAATAAAGCGAAAATATATGCATATCTCAGGTACGTAGAGTTTATAATTGTCTTACAAGTAAAACACCTTTAATGCAATGTGAGTAGAAAATCCACTTTGATACTGATTTTATCGTACTAAAAAATACGATGAATCATTTTGCTTCAAAAAAGAGTAATTAGCAAGAGTGTTGTAAACCAGCTGATCACATACCAATATTGCCAGCTCCAAATCTGAGATAGTAGGAAAGTACATAAATGATGATAGTAAAAGTTACTAGATCGCATAATAGCATTCGCCCTCCCTCAGCGAAGAAAAAGAAACAAGCTGAAGGCGTTGGCACAAGCTGAAAAGAGAACAAATTCGGCATGCAAGAAAAAAATAATAATTGTATGAATTTTAGCACCAACCGCATTCCTGGCAAAATATAAAAGGAATATATTTCATAATGTACAATTCATAAGCTCTTCAGTAGTATTTGCCATGAAAAGTCAATGTCAGGTTCATAATAGGCATTTAGCCCTTGTCTTCAAAAAAATATTGGTACACACAGAAGAAAAATAACAACCAATTCACATAAATCTACTGTGAACAAAACATATAAAATATAGCACGTTTGTTGTAGCTTAGAAAAATTAGATGCAAGGAAATTAATTAATACATTAAGTAACACAAAATATACATGTCACATAATATAGTTCAGTATTCTTCATTCTTGCCATACTGTAATAAAATACCATGATTTCCATAGCAGCGTACTGTTGAACAAAAATCCAAGCATCATTCAAATAAAAGAAACAATTCGATGAAAATGTAAATAGTTCATGCAGTACAATCAATTAATATGACAATTTAGAAATGCATAGAATTAGCACGGATGTAATCCATTCTAACGTAAACCAATACTGAAAGCAGATTAGCATGCAAATAAGTAGAATAAGAATTCATCCATGAAAGAAAAAGTTTGTATACAAAATCATAGCAGTTTTTAGTAAATTAATCACATCGTCAAGTTTACCCTGTGAAACGAACAACTATAAGTTTTCTGCTTCTCAAAATCAGGCCCTGTAATTTTATGAGGAAACCCTTTTTCATGTATCCATTTTCATAATGTAGAATTTGAAATCAATGATTACTTAACATGTTCAGGCAGATGCTTCAACTTATTTTCTTTACGTTTAGATTTCTTAGAACGTGATTCATTAACCACGCAAGATAAATCCTAAGTAACTAATTCCGTTACAGGTGACTGAACAGAAATCTCACCTGGACTTTGAGCATTAGACCACGTGAAACAAGTTTTGTCACACATATTGTTTTCTGAATCCATGAGCGATTTTGCGTTCAAAAGAACTATGTTCGAGTCCGTATCAGTGACAGTAGAGCATTTTACCTGATTGTTGGCAGTAACAGAAGTTTGCATAAGGAAAATACCTTTTTGAAAGTTACCTAATTGCGACGATAACGAAGTAGGTGAAGATTCAATGTTGTTTATTGTAGCTTCAAGATTGTTCTGCTTTGTAGATAATGCATTAACATTATCGTCATTAGTAGCGACCAAACCTAATACATATTTTGCTACAAATTTTTTGCATATTCTGTAAGTTAGCCCGAATCTGGGGGCCGATTAAATATCATATTTGCGAAATCTGTTTAAGCAACGCAATGCAATTTCATTGACTAGAAGTTGCTACGCGTTTGCCGTGAGCTTGGCGACGGAATTAAATATTATACTTAGTACGGCTTCGCGAAGGGAAATTTGCGTCTTCTTATGGCAAACTCATAGGAAGCATTATATAGGTTTTGGCCAATAGGCAGATTCGTTACAAACTTTCGATACAGACTGGCAGCCAATCAGACATTTCTAACGCGCTCACGTGGTGTAAACAAAGAAAATGGCGTCTGTTTTTAATGATGTTTCTGAATTATGTTAGTGTTTTAATAAAGATGTTCTTACGTAACATTATAATGCAGATTTACAGCATTTTAAAAACCATTGAAAATGTGACGGTGATCGATATTTAGTTAGATACTCCTCAGACTGAATCGATTGGTAAGAATAATGTAAAGTGATTTACATTAGAGTGGTTTTAGCTTATCTAAAAATATATTATTTACTCGGTTTATAACTTAATATAATATGTTACGTTAGCGAAGGCCATTATGGGGTCTAGAGTAGTATCTAAAGTTGACGGAATACTAGCTACTAAACCAAAGGTTATTAAAACTATTTCCAATTTATCAACCACAAACATAAAAGTTCTGCTGCCCTTCAAATACGCAATTACGTTTTCTCCTGTTAAAAAGTCAACCTTTGCATTTATATACTCGCTCTACATGAGCAATGCCCCCTTTCTCTTCTCGGTTGAGCTTTAATTTGTACACCGTTTCGGTACCTGTACGGTAAAGATTATGATATCAATAGCAATAAGAGGCTAGAATTTCAGATAACAACACATTAAATTCCGTGTATAAAATAATTCGGTTTGCTATTTTGAAACGGAACTGAACCTAAACTTAAATCAGTACTGCGTAAGCAGGATCAGTTATCGTAACCACTCATTTAAGTGGTCTTACAACACCCCAATATGATTAAGCGTTTTAAAACTCGAGCGTTAATCGATTCCGATTAAATAGTTCAATCTCTCCATGAAGTCAGCTCAAACTGATTCGGAATTGTTACAAAAATCACGGACAGTATATCGAAGGAGGTAGTTCTATATATAACAAGACAATACTTTGAATCACTCAAATGACTCACTGCTAGGGGTAACAAAACTTGCCTAAAGAAATATAGTTCTGAATATCTGCTGGCGGGATAACTGTTTGTTTTAATAGGCACCACGAAAGGTTCTCACTTTCCGGTTGCTGAGTTAATCACGAAATAATTCTTACAATTAGGTACTCGTGTTGTATGGCGCCGAATATATTTCACAGTGACTTCCTCATTTCGGCTTCGTAGAATGCAGAATGTGGTGCAAAATCAATGGGTAATGTTTAGTGCAAGGACGCAATGTAGAAGGCTGTATGTGTCCTTTCATTCGCATCACCCCTTGCTTTTGTATCACTGCATTCTACGCATTTTAAATAATGAAAGTAGCAAAGTTTTAATAACACAGAACTTACGGAAGTATCTAATATAGTAAATTACTAATCGTGAAGATACTCTGGGAATACACTCAAATTCTGTAGGTACTTGATACATGTTAATGTTACGCATTTCGTTTATTATTTTGTTCACAAACAATACTATGTGGTTCTAAATGAGATGAAATACACACAAATTGTTTCAGATGCTATCTGAACATACATGAAAGGCCATATAATGACATAGTTTGAAAAAGTCAATTCCCACCCAGTGTACAAAGGTACGCTATTAGTACAAATACATTCTTCATGGTACGTGTTTTCAAACTGCGTGCAGATTAAAATTACAAGTTTGTATTTAATGTCCATATTCTTAATGAAAAAAATAAACAAGAACGTTCTCCTGAATAATTCATTTAAATTCATTAAATGCATGTGCTTACTTCACAAAAATTAGTCCTAATATATAAATAAAGCCAGTGACGTAACATTAACATGTATAAGGTACTTACTAGAGTTCATATCCTAATTGAATAGTGTCTCCTGCTTCTACTGTGAGTGGGAAGGACATCGAAATTATTATTTAATCATGCCAAATAGCACTCCGCTCCCTTTATAATATTTTCACCAGTTATTTTAGCTTCATACTAATATATTTTTCGATGACAGTCAATACAAGTCGGCCTGTAACTGACTTGCGACCAGAGTTTTGTGGGCGCAAGTTTTCGTCTTTAAAATCCCAGTTTGCTGAACGTGACGTCACTGCCAAAGTCAAGCAAGTTGATATTTAATACAGTTTCTCGCAAACAAATTGCAAACTTTTCCTTGCGTTCATGCAAGTCGATATTTAATGAGGCCCCTGAACCTTGAGCAACAGTGACTGATCCGGAACACATCAGAATGGTTAGTTTCGGTTGCTTTATCACATACCGCTTAAAAATGAATTCCATGTAGGAAATATAACTTTTAAACCAACTCTACCAACGATCACATTACTGATATTGTAAGTTGTACTTATTTTAGAAATAGTAGAAATAATAAGCTGTACTTATTATCAGACATCGTAAGTTCAAATTCCACACTCCCAAGTATATCTAAATGACAACCATTCAACACTTAAAATTGTAGTATGGCTTAAATAAATGTAATATATGTACTAGTGCCAAGTCTGAAAATGATATCAAGTTGTAGTGTATACCTGTATTAAAAGTAGCCATTAATGTTTCATTATTCAACTGTGTGTTAATGGAAAAACCATCTCGATCATCAGACAAAGTAGCATCCTTAACAATCAAGCAATCATCCACGAAAACAGATGATAGTTCCGGCAAACTAGAAACTTGTTCTTTAAAAGTATTGGTCTTTTATATATTCCTTCCTGTTTATGGCCTTTCTTTAATAAGCAAAGATTGGCCCAGTGACCACGACGAGAACAGTAAACATAGTTAGAATTTATGGCGGAACATTTATGTTGCTCATTTAATTGCTTTCCGCAACGATAACACAACTTTGGATTGTTAGATTTGTTTCTGTTCCATTGTGCTGAACCGTTACCGGAACACCACGCTGAATTAGTGATATTGAGAAAATCTGGTAAAGTTACTGTAGAGGAATTGAAATACTTCGAGTCCCGTTCCACTTGCTCTTCGATAGAAATAGTATCTATAGCTTTTTGAAGAGTTAACTTCGGATTAACCAACAGCCTTTTACGAGTATTCTCGTCGTATACGCCAATCACTATTTGATCCCTGACTATATCATCAGCTGAATTGCCAAAATTACATTTATATGCCTGTTTTCGTAAAGCCATAATACATTTTTAGACGATTGCAATTCATACTGCTTAATCGAATGGAATTTTGATAAATAATGTTCCTTTAGCTTCTCTGCAATTGCTTAAGACTTTTAATCGGATCTGGAGCAAACAAATTTCGTAAGAGCCTGCGCTGTTCATGCCCAATAACAGACATAAAGCAAGTACTTGTTTGTCTGCAGGAATAGCCCACATTTCACAGCAGAACTCATACTGTTCTAAACATACAGAAATTGTACATTGTATCAGCATCGAATTTTTTAAAGAGACTCGGAACATTAACTCCTGATGCAACATCAAACTGCGCCATTTCTGTTGTAATGTTTTGGGTCATGATAAGTAAACTGAATTATGCAGTCTAATTAAATAATACTTAATTCCAAATGACCAGAGTAACTTGCAACAGTAGTATCTAAAGTGTAGCCCACCATTACCACCAATGCTATATTATACATATGAAATATTCCAATATCCAGAACCAATAATGGTTTATTATAGTAGTAAGTAGGAACCCAATCATTACAACCACGTAAAACATAAGTTCAATTGCATCAGAGTTAATAAAGATATACATAAGAGAACTTGACAGTACAATACAACATATCATGAAAAAGCACATATAAGAATATTTAGCTGCACTAGTATTACTCCAAACTGTAGAAATCCAAATTGCACGTAAACAGGAAATATTATATTAGTGTTACAATGGCAATTTAAGCACATATATTGTAATTCCGTACATTCCGTAATTCCAACAAAGTCAATATCATAACATCACTAAAAACAAACGAATAAATCAGCTGATAACATACCAATATTTTTAGCTCCAAGGAAAGTACATAAATCATGACAGTAAAAGTTAACAAGATCACATCATAGCAAAAAGTTTAAAGACCTTGGCATGTAGTTTAAGAATACATTTGTCGGGAAAATCCTTAATAACGAATTGCATTTGTACTAAAATTAGCGGTGAAGCTACTATTCCAGCTTGTGCATGATATGGCTGAAGCAGCGTACGCAGTATCACTGACAATAACTGAATGGTAAAATTTAAAGTATATTAACTGGTGGGCTACTAAGGATGGGATCTATAGTTGTGTGCAAAGTGGATTCGGATCCATATTGTTGAATGGACCCATGCGCCACCACGTGTACAGAAAGCGTGCACGCTAAGGTCTTGACCCGTTCAAAATCAACCGGATGGAAATGATCCAAAGTGCAATTACAGGTTGTGCATACTATTTGTATTATCCTAGTGTGTAAAATGCCTTTGTATAAAAGTAAGCATTATGTTGTGAGATAACTCAGGATGAACGCCCGGGGAAATCTAACAACGTGATGCATGATGTAACGGAACCAACAGTTAGGAGATACAATACCCTGTTTCAAAATTGATTGTTTCAACCGTGTTGTAGGATATAGGTTCAAAGTAGTGAACA
Source organism: Lepisma saccharinum (assembly GCA_022664845.1). Classification (NCBI taxonomy): domain Eukaryota; kingdom Metazoa; phylum Arthropoda; class Insecta; order Zygentoma; family Lepismatidae; genus Lepisma; species Lepisma saccharinum. The sequence goes on from JAGDQP010037666.1 coordinate 11,703, forward strand.
TCAATGTAATGAAGCCTAAATGACCGAGTCAAAGGCCGCGTAAATATGAAGTAAGTAATAATAAAGAAGAATCTAACGTGAATAGTGCTACGGGAAGAGGACTAAAAAGAAAATCACGGCAGTGTTGTAGCATGACATTCAACTGACCCCTTGGCTCAAAGTGAGTGTTTTTTTTTCTGCAACACGGTCAAAAGTCAACACTGATTTCCCAACACAATGTTTACATTCTGGGTATTTCTTAGCCTTTTTTAAAGTGCATTGACAACATTCTCTTTATTACCTACTATAGAGTTAGTAGGATGGGAAATCAGTGTTGGCTTTTGGGAGTGTTGCAGGAAAAAGATTTCACTTGCTTGCATCCTCGTTCGTTCAAGATGAGAGGTTAGTAAAGTAACCTAACAAGAAAAAAGCGTTTTGTTGTTGAACACAAATCTTAGTAAAAAGTTTTTTTCCTGTCGTAGCTGTTTCATTTGTAGTTTGATATTATTTTGCAATTACATTCGTAAGTTCATGTTTTTCTCTTTGTATGTCACTAATGTTTTTACAAACTATGTTTAAACTTAGATTTTTTGTACTTACAACATTTTTATTTTTGTGTATGATGAGAATTTTCTTATAAAATATGAAAAATATTTTTCTAGTTTATAATGTCAAGTTTTGTATGTCAAGATTTTTTAGAAAGTATTATTGTTTTCTTTGCAATTTATAATATTTTTTTTGTTTTGTATGTTATGGATTTTATTACAAACTATGTTTGCTTTTTGCATTTGATAGTTCCAAATTTAATTATTTCAAGCTTAGAGTTCATTTTCTTTTCCTATACGTAATTGCAACTTTTATTTTTCTTAAGAACTGTTTATTTAATTTGTATGCTTTAATTTTAAATATGTGAAATTGTTTTAATACCTGTAATGTTCTCTTTTGCTTTACACATTAAGAAAATTGTTCAGAATGCATGAATCACTTTTGTTAGCCTGCATCTTGTTTTCAATAATCACATTGAAAAGTTTCAGTTTGTTGTACTTAAACAATGATGAATTTTTACGGGTAATTATGTGTTGTCTTTATCGGCGACTGCTGGCATCATTTCCCGGTAATGAGTCAAGCTACAAGTCCTGTAACTGTTGTTGGATAGAAAGACTAACATAAATAGGAAACATATTGTAGTATTTCAAAAACCAATGGTAGAAGAGAACTTCTTGAGAATAAAGACAGAGAGTTCTCTGTACACAAAAAGTGTTTAAGAAAATGTTTTCAATAGATCAAACCCATTGCGCATCTGTTCTGCGCAGGTTACTCCATACACTGTGACGTCATAGGTCTCTTGGAAAACACGGTGATATAACCATAAGTGAATGCAATCCACCTGTGATTTGTACTCAGCTCGTGAAGTATAAAGATTTCATTTCATTCTTGTGAGAAATTTCCTTTCACTCTTGTGTTTCAGCTAACGTTTTACATTTCATGATGGATAAACAAATTAATCTTTAACTTATTGTTAGTGTTCAGCAAATTCAGGGATACGATGATCCTCAAGCCTTTCTGGAATGTTGGAAGGATTTTTATTATAAAATGGTAGGGTTTCAACTGCAACAAACTGATTTTCAACTTTTGTTTCACCACCTCTTATATTACTACTGGAATGACGAGGAAACTGTACTACAGGCATGTGTAACTGCAAAGGATATTATTGATCTTGGCTACTGTTTTTTGTTTCAATAGGAAGCAACCAGCTGGCCTCGCAATATTCTGTGAACATTTGGAAAATGTATATAGTAAGGTTATTCCTGATGATGCCATGCTTTTTTTGTTTAGATAAGTATGAATATGTTGAAGCTATGGAAACTGATATTGCGTGCAATGAAGTGAGCGCTGAGATACAGTACAATGAAAATGATGGTGAAGCTTTTATGGACATTGGAAATTATATTCATGTGGACCAATGGAAAAACATCATGTGGATATGCTGGTGGAGAAACGAGTAACTGAAATTGTAAATGAACGCGTTGAACATATCCTAATTATCCTTTGCATGGACGTGAAATGACGATCAAGTTATTGGTAACATCCATTCATGCTCCGGAAGATTATGTATATAATTTGTTTAATTTTACCGTGGAACATTTACTTGGTGATGTAGACCCTGCATCACTGGTAGTTTCAATATTGGAAGTTCAACTTGTACAATAGGAAAACCTTTCCAATTACGTGCACATCTTACTGTTCATCATAGTTTGCGGAAAATTCAAAATGTGGAATTCTAATGAAGTATTCTTACTGGGTGATAATGTTACAATTAAAGTTGATATTACCGATCCGAGTCGAAGGCAGGGACGCCATACCGTAAAAACGATAAGTATCTCTCATTTGCAAACTATCTGCAAAAACATATTATTCCTGTTGCCAATGCTTCCGATTGTCTTGCTCGTTTGTTACTGTTAAGAAAACTAAGGCAGATAAAGAATGTGGAAGAGCAAATTATATGAAACTCATTTTAAAAGTGGACATCTGAGGCAACGGAAGTATGTTATTGGCCTAATGTAGATTTAACTAGTAATAATGGTGGTAGATTGGAGGATGTAAACGAATTGCAAACGTGTTATGGGGACAGTATCAGATTATTATTTACGGGCGAGTATCTGAATGAAACACCAGTGTGAAAAATTGTATGTAGGGCCAACAGTAAAGAAAATTATTTTTGCGGTATGAAGACAATCACTACAATGTCACTAATACGATTACGTCCGTTTTAGGTAGTAGAGGGTAATGTGATTATTCTCTCATATGAGCATCGTCGAAATCATAAATGTAAATATATATGTAGTCAATGTGAGACCTATCATCCCTACACACAAAGTAATGATGAAACGACAGTATATGTAATACTACCTTTGTAAATGAAACGTTTTAAAAGACATCAAACAAAAGCAAAAAGTAAATCTATATTTGACCAATTGTGTGCTAAGTGTGGTGTCAAAATTAGTCAGTACAGCAGACAGGTTAAACATATTTGTGGAAAACATTTTTGTACAGTGTGTGCAACGTACGTAGACGAAACACATATCTGTTTTGTAAAGCCAAGTTATTCACAATGGGAAGAATTTTTTTATGTTGTGTTTGATATTGAAACGAAAGTCTAGATGAAGATGAAAATGGGGAATGTGTATTGAAGCCTAATTTAATTTGTGTAAGTGACCGCTCTTTTAAGTGCAAAGACAACAATGATAACTTTTATTAATGTTGCGTTTGTGGCAATGCTGATGGTACGAGAAATTTTGAATTTTATAATATGGAAACATTCCTTACTCACATGTTGGAAGTAGCACCCAAGTTTACAAAGGTTGTAGCACCTGCACGTCATGGATTCGGTTTTGACATCTTATATGTTGCGCAAACTTTGTTAAAGCATCAACAATTACTGCCTTATATGATTACACGAGGACATAAAATCATGCAAATATCACTAAATGATGTTATCTTTAGACATATATTGTTGTTTAGGGTCTTAAATTAGCAGACTTGCCTGCAAGGCTTGATTTAGATGAATCTCTCGGAAAAGTTGATTTTCCCCCATTTAATTAATACACCTGAAAATCAGAACTATGTAGGACTGTACCCTAAACTGGACTTCTATGATATTCCAAAGAAATCGGAAAAAAGACCAAAAGGCAATAGCAGTGGTGCATGAACAATGTTTTGAAAGTAAAATGAATTTCGATTTCATTATTCACTCTTACCATAGTCAAAAAGACTTTCGTGTGTTGACTGGCTCTTAATGGTTTTTAAACCTTATTCATGCTAAAACAAACGGACTCCAATATTTTCTTCATACGTCTACCATTGCATCTTGAGTAATGTTGTGTTTTCGATCCCGGGATTCAAAGAAAACATCTTTCCAATTATTCCACCATTAGGATTTGATGATGGCACCCAGCAAAGCAAAAAAGCGACACAGTGGTTAAGGTAAATGGAACATACTCAAAATATTACACTACAAACATTGAAAAGCGAGGTGAGGCTCAGTTTAGAAATTTCAGATTTGGGTGTGATAAAATACTCCTACAGCTTACGAATTTTAATGTTGTTACAGGCACGGTCACACACATGTATCATTCAACTTCGAGATCACGTGGTAGGTGTAGAAGTTCGCACCTTAAATAGTCGGTATACTGAAACCTTAGGAAGGGAGATATTTAAAAAAAACAGTTGTAGTACAAAGGTTGTATCCACCAGGGAATGTAACTGGGAAAAGCAAATAAAAGCATTCCCTGACATTCATTTTCCTTCCCGATCATTGTTATGTGTAAGAACAATTATATCCTCGTGACGCATTTAAAATGGTCGGACGGAATGCTTTCCTGCTTTCTATAAATGTTGAGATAACGAATATCTGGACTATTTGGAGTTTACATCCCTATATCCATGTGTCATGGCTTGGACACCTCTCCCTACAAGTCCTATAAAAGTTAAAAAAAATGCCTAATCCAGCTGAAGTCCAGGAACTTGTATTTTGTACGGCTTTACTGAATACCAACCTTGCCACTTCTCATTTGCCTTATAATGCACATAACAGATTATTATTCGGTTTTATGTCGAACTTGCATGAAGGAATTACATACAGTGCACTGCAATCATTCAGAAGAGGAACGTGCAATCAAAGGCGTCTTTTGCACATCCGAGCTCCATGCCTCATTAAAGAAAGACTAATCAATTCTCCATACGTATGATATTTGGAAAATGGAAATGACAAAAAGTCTTTTGAAACATTATGTCTACACGATTCTAAAATGAAGCAAGAACCTAGTGGCTTTCCTGAAGGTTCTGTGCGGAAAGGAAAACACCAGTATATTAGTGATTATTATGATCATCAAGGATTTAAGCTTAAGTATAGCAATAAGAAAAATAGACTACGATCCTAGAATGGTGGCATTTCAAAGTGTTATAGCCACTTTTGACTCAAATTTTGGAACCAGAGTTAGTTCCATTTTTGGGACTAATTTTAATTACTTTTTATTCTCTTCTATGACCCTTATTTTTAATTGTAAAAAGAGTAGTGTTATTTTGTAAAAGAGTATGAGAATTTTTTCCAATCCCTATTTAAAATA